>NADL03000172.1:0-151857 GCA_002205965.3 Kappaphycus alvarezii
ATGCGATTACCACCCCTGTTACCTTTGTTCTCGTTTCCCTTTTGTGTTTCCAAGGTCTACATACCACTTTATGGCACGGAAAGCATCGGTCCTCCCAATTCTTTCTGACGCTGCCCACTGGGATACGGTCCAGGTTACTTATCTCCATTTGTGTAGGGCCTGAGGTATTTCAGTTGTTTTGAAAATGAGCCTCTGCCAGTGAAGAAACTTTTTCCATAAAATGCTCCACCAACGTTGAGAGCAATAGTAGTAGTAGCTTTGACCTTTGATGGATTCCCTTACGGACCTCCAGCAGAATATGTGGTTTGACACCTTCACTGAGCCGCGCCATTTTTCCGACTCAACTATACCCGGAATATTGATAACTAAATTCCTGAACTCCGAGAGATACGCAGAAACGTTTCCTGCGGATCTTGGTAAGCTCGTCACGAGCACTGATAACACTATCCCGTGGAACAAACCCAGCTTCAACTAAGAGTTTGAAAGCTTCCCACGTCGGCGGGACAACTATTTCAGAAACAAGTGTGTACCACCAGTTTGCCGCGGTACCGGTCAAACATTTGGAATCAAAGTCAATGGCATTCTGGGTACTGATAACTTCGGTCTAACGCACCTGAATATGCCTTAGGTACTTTTTGACTGAATGCAACCATGATCGAACCGTTAACGCATCTCGAATCCAATCGAAAAACACAGGCTTATTTGGTTTGAAGACATAAATGTTCAACAAAACTCTTACTTAAAACCTTGCACCAATACCTAACCTCGAATACAAGCACTTGAAGTTGAAATCTGCAAGGGATTCGTCCCTGGACGACGGGTTGGCCCCGTATCGGCGGAGAGAGTGATTCACCAGCAGCTTTCATCGCACCTACACTCCTGTGTGACTCTCAATACGTTTGGGATATCCCCACCAGTCCCTTATGTACCGCGATCGGTGTTCTTGCCCTATAAGAAAGCCTCTCAAGCTGACCTTAAGCTGGTTAGCAACAAAGTAGTAATTTTCTGAGCACGTGCCCCTTAGTCAAAGTCCGGTCCAAGTCGACCGTTTAAAGCGTTACTTGAACCCGTGACCCAGTCGGTGCACCTAGCTAGCAGCCAACAAGTTCAGTAGGATTGTATAGGAATACTGCCAGGAGACCCTCAAAGGCGACGTTGGTCAGAAGCACGGCTTTACTAAGGCAACTTGGTTAAGCCCATCTATTTATTCTAAGTATTCTGCACAGTATCATGCTGATCCGTGAGGCCTGCACAGTACCTTTACAGAATGACCTAGAGAAACAGCCTTTACTGCACCCTGAAGTTCCCAGTTACTGAGATCTCCAATTCGTAACCGTGACCTGTGTGAAAAAATGAGTTTTAGGGTACCCAGAACTCCAACCCACAGTCACTCTCCTGTATTTGGCACTCCAGCCCACAAGTACAGCAAATGCGATTTTTCTTACAGGAAACTGACAGCAAAATTTTTCCAGAATTCAAAAAACCACAAAAAACACACATGTGTAAAAAAAACCTCGAAGTAGGAGCAGGACAATAGCGAAATAGCAGCGGGCCGGTGAAGGCGATGCTACATGTGGAACAGAGAGGAGGTAGCCGGGTGGCAGCTAAAGGAACAGTATTGACGATGGTAGTTGGGTTCAGAAAGTTGGGGGCAAAGGTTCAATGGAGTGCAGCTGGATTCCCACAAGAATCTAGGTGAGACTCCTTTACACATACAGTACTGTAGCTCAACTCTAGAACATCTTTACTTTGTTAACTCAGTAGAAATTACTAGAAAGCAGAGGTGGAACTATATAATGTTATTATCTGGAATTTGACTACGTTAATGAAACAATGAAGTGAGGCTCCACGTCAAATAAGAACATTGAAGGAAAATCAGACCTCTAAATTCATTCAAAGCGGTGCAGTTTCTCTGGTTCACCACTGTGTAAAAGAGAAATGAAATAACAAAAGCGAACAAGTTTCTATTGCACAGAGGTGTAACAGAGACATTGTTACACTTTCTGTCAATCCTGGACGGCCAAAGATGTAATACTGCATCACGGTAATGGTAAAAAACCGTGTGAGTACGAAGTCACTGCCTCATGCTAACTTAATTCCACGTTCTAGAATTAGCTCAATTTCAGATAGTGTCATTGGCAGTCGAGTCTCTTTCTGATAGACCTTTTCACTTTCGAATGTAGCCCTTTTTGGCCCTTTTTGCTACGGGCCCCAACAGTGGGAGCTTCCAGGACCATTGCTCTGTTCCTATAATTTTTGACAGAGATATAATCTCCTATAGAATTCGCACCAACCCTTCCTTCACCAAAAAGTCACCCAGCATAGGGAAATATGTCTAAACTATCTACTGGAAAGGCAATTTGTGATCTACGTCACAGATATGTATAAATTTTGCCAGTTGGCATCGTAATAGCATTGTGTTGTGTTTTCCCATCCGTCCAAAATTAATTCACCACCCATTTGGAGGTTTTTTAGTCGCTTTACTACCCGCCTCAGCCATGATATGGTTTATGGCCTGTTCCCTGATACGACAAAATCGCTTGTGTCGCTGGGGGAACACACAACACTCTCCATTGTTTCCTGTTCTGCCGCACTCCTGGTTGAACCACGTGGGCGTGCGGTTCTACTTCGATTTCCATCGCCCATCAAGGTTGACTGGGCCAGTATAATATGACCATTACCCCTTTGAATAATTTTCGTTTCGCCTTTCGCACCGCTGGCGGATGAGTTCCAGGTTTGGTGTCAAAGGGGTTGCCGCCTCCCAATTCTGACTGTAATCAGATTCTAGGGCCTTTGCACATGAGCTCTTTGCTATCGCGACGGTTATCGAGTAATAGAAGATTATTATTTGCGTTTCTGAGAAAGGTGGTCTGCGTATAATTTTAACTTGCTGGGGATGTTAGTGGGCTTCCAAGTGGATTCTGGCCCGCCATAATTCCGCGTGCAGCATTCTGACCTTTTTCATTAAGGTCTTTGACTTCGATACCATATCATTTATTATGAAAATCGCTTACCCATATTGTCTATGGACAACCTGATCATGTCCCCCTTTTGATATAATCATATTTTTAAGTTCTTGTCTCGATTACCATACAATCCCTAGCTACTTGTACGCTACTTGATACAGCTGTCTGATGGACTCTCCCCAGTGACCCGAAACCTTCTTCGTGCCTTTCTGCACGTGATTTGATTCTCCGAATGACAACGTCGCTCCCAACGCCCAATCTAATGAGTCATTGTGCATGTCTGTGGTTACTTTATGTTTATATAGTAAGGTCTGTACGGTACTTACTCAGAGGCACGCCACCGCAGACGTAATGTCAAACGCAGCCTGTCTACTGGGGGCCTTGAGACGGCTTTTTAGGGTAATTTCAGGGGTAATAATGGGCGCCCTGTAGAATATTCCTGACCACAACCGACCAAATCTTCAAAATATTGATTCAACCAAATTTTACCCCTCTACTTTGACTACTATCCGTTTCGGCACCGGAAATTTCATACACCCGGTATCTATGAGCAACCCCAGGTGTTGCACCATAGATATAGCACTGCCAAGGATGTCCTTATCTAGGTAGATACGTAATCCGTATCGGTCCATCACATTCCCTGTGATCTTTTCAGCCAGTCTGCAATCGGAGGCTCTCGATCGCCCTTGTCCATTGCGGCGTATTAAAATGTCATCTCTGATGACCATAATCCGCCAACCGCACCGCTTCTTTTGGTTTTCCCATACTCAGCTTGTTATTATTACAAACCGGAGGCCAATTAACCCCTATACAGAGGGAAGGACGATGATTTTTAAGTGCTAGTTTACAACTTTGACTGTAAAATAGTGTTCTATTGCCGGATGATTACGGTAGTGATTGTACCTCCCTTTCAGTTCGAAGGCTACCGGTGAAACCTCCCGGGCGCTAGTCTAAGTAGTATTATTTTCACCCAGATTTCTAGTGCTAGGACCGCGGTACTCCCAAGGTTACCTTCTGCCTTCTTTTTGGCTTTTTTAATATTTTCAGCTTCCACAAACGTTCATAACGAGTGCCCTATGATGCTTGAGGCCGGCCTCATACGATTGGATACTTTCTCTGCTGTTGTTAACCTCTCAAGATGATCGCCGCCAAAAGCATCTATGGTCCTGTACGAAAAGTATTCACGCCGTTTCCTCAGTGCATCATATGTAGCCTCCATCGACTGCGAAAATATATCGAATACATCTTCCAATGTTGTGTTTCTCACTCCACTAACAATGCATAACTCTCTTGAAAGATTAACGATAACGTTGCTCTTTCGTAAAGAACCCCGGAATTGAGTAGCATTGTCGCTTCCTGGAGCTCATAATGGCACCGCGGGTTGTAAACAGGTTTACATACTCAATTCTGCGTCCAATTTTGTATATTTGGTATTAAATGTGCGGTATTGCGTTAGTATTTCTGCTATGAATTAGAAACACGGTAAACTTAGATTGGTATGTGCTATCATATTCATCCATAAGTGATCCGGATTTCATCGATTAGGCTATCTGCCCAGCTTCATAAACCCAGCGAACCGCAGGGCTACATTTCGAGGACGACAACCATAGCAAGCAATTAATCTACACCAATAACGTAATACTCTGCTCTTTTATAGCCATCAAAAATTTTCTGGAGCAAAGCGAATCTATCTCTTAAAGCTTTTAGCTTCTTCTCGTCTTCCGTAATACCTGTTCAAAGACTGTTCTGCACTTGATGCGTTTATTACCCTTTGTAGGAATCGGTATGACCTCGAAGAGCGTTCTTTGAAGTGCTCTCCGCAACGTATGTCCGACGACTGGACGTCACAAATCGAAGAGGACGAGGGTGTCAGAATTCTAGCAAAAATAATCTCAATGTATCACATTATTGATTGTGTGGAGTGCACAAAATGCCCTAGAGCTGTTATCACACATTGGATCATAAGTCCAAATTGTACGAAGCATTGTACTTGTAAAATCATGCCGGAACTAATCTTGAACCTTTGGACTTAAAGCAGTAAAAGCTCTAATGAAGCTTGAGAGCTTGATAAGCATGAATGTAGAATGCAATGTGTTAGATGAATATATGTAAAGGATAAAGTAGCGGCGCCGAACTGAAAATAAAGGGAGCACGACATCATGTGTGCCAAATTTACTTGCCTAAAATTTCCGAAGAGATTCAGGTTTCAAAGCTATTTCAACTTTACAGAAATTCTAGATCGCGGGCCATTTTCAAGAACATCACAAAATGGTGTTGTATACAGTTTGTGAGTATTGGGACGCATAACACGCAGCTGTTTCTGTATGTCGCTTTTCATTGGATTGTCGTTTTTAAACGGATCGGACAAACATACCCGTCGATGGTGGGTGGAGATCTCAACGAGTTATAGAGCACGAATTTATGCGGGGAGTAAGGTATTCAGAGATCTATTACGCAAGAAGTCGGCGGTCAATAACTTGTACTGTAACAGTCCAGAACCTGTTTGTGGGACACGTCAAGAAAAGTCGCTCCAGATATACAATTCCAGATCAAATTATGAGCATTCCGGGGAAAATTGTGACTTCACAGTCACCTCTTTTTTTAGTGGCCTAGATCTCATCAGCAAATCATCCATAGAGCACTAAAATCGATCATCACTCCGAATTAGAGGGTACTATATGGCACAGAAGCAAAGCGTGTCTGTAATGAATAAAGAGGGCGGAAATGATACTTTTACAGATTCAAACAAATTTATAGGCAAACAACTCATACAAAACATTTCATCTAAATATTCAATATAAATTCATAATATGAGCAGTGTAGAATAATAAAGAATTCACAGCAGTCATCGATTTCTTTCCTATTGATGCTAAGAAACTGGATCCTACCTTCAAAGTCAATGTAAAATTAGCGATATACATATAAGGCAGGCAATTTAATCTAAAAATGGTCCTTTACATTACAGCGCTTGATGGGCCACATATTGCTGGATATCACTATTAATGGGAACTACTTGGATAACGTCTTTGTTTTCTACCACCGAGAAAAAATCGCACATTTAAGTGTCTCCTTCAAAGACGCAGTGTAATCGAGCCAGTATCTCAAGATTACGAAGTAAGAGCTCTTTAAGTTCTTGACTAAGCTGCGCAGGAACCTTTTCGATTATAATTAGGTGTTTTAGACGACGAAATGATTAAATATTAAAGGAAGCACCATTTGCACAATAAAGACTGATTAACGAGGCTTACTTGCCTTTCGAGGCACTATCACTGTTTTATTAATAACTTTGCTGGTAAAAATGTACTCTTCATACCTTGAATTGGAGAAAAAGAATTTTAAATGGTCAAAAGAGATGCCTATGGTGTTTCAGGCACTCACATACGTGCTACTCTCTCTGTCTATGCTAGTTTTTTGGATCTATATCCTATACTTTATATGAAAACAGAAGTTTGAACTTGCTACTTGGAGTATTTCTTGCACAAAATACGAAAGATGGCAACATGTAATCAGATCAAGACGAAAGCCGAGCTACAAATTGGGCGGAACGGAATTATCGGCCTATGAAATGGAGTTAATCGCTGTTACGTTTGTCGTTTCCAAATTTTAGGCTTTTCCGTCAAAAGAACCGTTTAAGTTGGGAAACGACCACCAAGCTCTTCATTACTAGTTCAAAAGAACAATGTTCGCAGAATAATGGCGGAATGGATGGAATTTCTCCCAGAGTATGAGTTTAAACTCTATTGTAGGCCGGGTCAAAAAAATTAAGCGGCTGAATATCTCTGTCGCGCAGTTCAATCTGGACCCTCTTCCTCTTCCAAAGGCGATAAAAGTGACTTAATCGTCGCAGTAGACTCCGTTGTCGCCGAGTAGAGTCCCTTACTTGAACCTTTTGCCCTGGTTTCCTTCTCATTTAAAATCTTTAAAGATCAGAATTGAAGACGAGAACAGACTCTGTTAAATCGAGCGTATGGTTAAATATTTCGTGAGGGAAACAAAGTTGTTGAGTAGCACGAAGAATGGGCACAAATCTGTTTCTTTTATGAAGAAAAGTTTCGCGATATTGTGCAAAATACATGGCAAAGCTGTAAAAACGGACAGAGAGACGAAAGTAAATTTCATAAAGTATTTTAAATGGTGGCCGGAGATGTATCAGGATATTCAAAAAACGGAATAGTTGCAGTGAATACCCGAAATCAAGTCTCTTCCGCCATATCTCAGGACGTAGGTTTGAACTGTATTTTATCTACTTCGCTTGGCAGCTACGAATGAATAACATAGGAAAGAATTATAGTATTTGATGTGTCGCCGTTGAAATCTTAGAGGCTGGTCGATCCCAATTTCCACCGAAGACTTGTCGTCAAAAGCTGTCATTAGTTCATAGAGAAGGAAATTATGTATCTTCTAGGTCATCCTAAAACATCTATATCGATCATGTTTGATGATTCACAGCTCGTATGTTTCAGATTTTATGAAGAAGAACGAAATCAGATGTACAACCGAGTTGGCATGCGCTCCCATGTCTCATGTACGAGCCGACGTAATGGTGCGCACTATCAGGAACTCTTCGGAAAAGACGGATTTGTTCACGGGATATTATTGATAGGAGTGACTTCCTGTAGTATTGTACGGATAGCATCGATGCCGTCTTTCATCGGAGCTTTGCGGTTCGAACTCATTTTCTGCATCTTTTCATGCATTGTCTTCTTTGATCCTGTTTCCTCAATATCTAACGTTGCAAAGTATCGCCAAGGCGATAATTGAAAAAGTTATATTATCGTAGACTCGGAATACTCGCATCCCTAGCTTTGCGAACAGAAGGGATTTAAATGCAATTCCGTTTGTGGTTCGTAAGGAAAAAAATGGAAAAACCGGTAAATATAATATAGTTGATTAGGTACTGTTAGCCTATAGGCAGGACATAGCGTCCTTAGTAAAGTTCTCTGCGCTTAAATCGCGCTGTTAATAGCATATTCGCATCTATAAAGTTAATATTCCCCGCTATTGGTTAACTTCCGAGGATCTTCATAATCGCCGTGCCACCCATGAGAGGAGATCGCTTACCTACATCTTGTGTCCAACTCATGTGAAGACCTAAGACCGCCTAATTTTCGCTATTATTCTCCTTTTTATCTCATAGTTTAGATATTTTATTTATTTCTTCTTTCCCGATTGCTAATTCACCATGCTTATCACAGTGCTTTGATACCAATCTCACTTTTTTGTTTCATGTCAAGCAAATCAACGTCTCCTTTATCATATTTTGGACATTAACTCGTCTCTATCCATGAATCAACTTCAAACCTCTGTATTAAATGTCCCTTAGACACAGTATTGAGATACTTTCATCCTTTTCTGATTTCAGTGCTATATGGAGACAATCCTTCTCATACTTACTAAGCTCTTTCGTATCCACTGCCATTGCTCATAGGCCCAAGGTTTCCACCACATAATTCAACTTCTCTATATACCCTCTACTCCTGTTTGGCGCCAAAAAATTCAGTGTAAACCGGGATTTCATCAACTCAAAACAGTTAGCGTTACCAGGGTGAATCCAGCTTGGAAACTTATTGAGCAGCTTTTTGTCCGGTAGAGACCAGCTCCCGCGCCAAAAAGCTCAATAAAGTTCAATCTTACCGTATTTTCGTTGAATTCCACTCCATCTGTTTGATATTCATCATCTTAATAGGACAAGGAGGTATTTTAGATAGCTCTACCCGTCTGTTTACATTTTTTGACTATACTGTCAATGAATGGGTCAGTATCGTAGGCCTTTTTTACCTGAATCATCACAGAGCTCCACGGCAAAGGCAGAGCGCGATAAAAAGGAAATTTCAACGGGGCTTCCAGATAACGTATAAGTTACTGTATTTTTTTATTTAGATTGGCGTAGCGTACTATTTTAGATAAAGGAGGACCCAAATGAGATCAGGCAACAAGAAGCTGAGAGGTTGATGTTTTGAATGGTTGGAGAGTCCGTCGGGTGAACCCACCGATAAAGATATCAATTTTCTGCCTCTATTCCTTATCTTCTGGTTACTTTAGCTCCAAAGCTTTTACAACTAGGGCTAAGAGGTTTTCTCAATCATATCAAGGAAACATCTGATCCATACCAAGGTAGGGAACTTAAAATTCATTCACCGACACTTTACGTTCTCCGCGTAGTACATGAGGGGCTTTTGATAACACGTCACCCATGACTTGGATTTTTCCTGGCCTGACTTTGATTGTAAATATTCAGAATTGTCCAAGAGTTTCCAACAAATGTGCTACATTAGGACTCAGCTTCTGTTTTGTGATTAAACTCTTAAGCACCCAGTTTTCAGTAAATATTTAAAACTCGAACCCTTCAAGATTCCACTTGAATCTTCCCAGAAAGCGTATCAAAGCGAAAATCTCTCATTTGTTTGCGTTGCAGTCTGACGAAGCTGGAGATATTTTCTTGGTATAGAAAATATTTACGCGATCTTTTCCATTTTCATCCAACTGCGTCGCGAGTTCCAACAAGAGAAATCTATGAAGCATCGATATGAACTCAAATGTCTTGGTCCAGTCGGGAGCGACTAATATTATAGGCCACATCATCGCTTCTTTTAGCTTGTGGAAATCTTTATCGCACTCTTCCTTCTATTTCCGTACACTCAGATCCTTCCCCGTAAGACCTTTTAGAAGTGCAGCAATTTCGGAGAATTTCGGAATGAACCTACGAAAAATTGCATTAAACCTTAGAAAATTCTTAATTGTCGTAGAGATCCAGGCCTCTACCAAGTTTTCAAGATTTCGGCCTTGCCATAATTGACGGACATTCCGTCCTTCCCATCGATAAACCCTAAAAAAATTAATATCAGTCTGAAATAAAGAGTATTTCTTCGGAAAGATGTACAGCTCTTGTTCCTTAAGCTGCTTCGATACAATTTGAAGATTTTTCATGGTGTTCCTACGAATTTTTGCTGAAGATTAGAAGATCATCCATGTAAATAACCAACAATCTATCTACGCAGTTGTGACATATCTTGTTCATTAAAGTTTTTAATTAATCAGGAGCACTTCAAATTTCCACACACATGACAAGATATTCAAATTTTCCAAATTGTGTATTGAACGCGGTATTTTCGATTTTCTCTGGTTACACCATTGTCTAAAGAGCCCTATTTTAAGATTTAGTTTGGTGATAATCCTATATTTGTAAACCGCCCGCGGAATTTTCATCCGAACTAAGTAAAGGGTTATTCTTTTTTTGTGCGACTAAAGTCATGACAATCAACAAAACCTCTAGGCTTTCTATTCTTTCTCACATAGAAAATTGATACTCCATTGGGCTTCTTGCTGTATATTATCTTTGCTTTCCCCAAAAAAGACTCGAAGTACTCCTTTACTGTCCTAAGTTCAGATAGAGGCCACTGAAATAGGGTTGTATGTGCTGCCTTTGCTGCTTCCCCCTTTGACTTAATGATTAACTGCTAGAAAGAGAGGAAGCCCGCTCGGAAATCCATCGCGAAAGATTCATTCGCACTCATCCAATAACCTTCTCAATGTTCCATCCAACTTTTAATATGTCATTTCTCTCATATCATGAACTTGAAATAATTAAATACTTCAAAGTTACCTCCATGCCTCATCATTCTTCTTAATTTCTTTACTCCCATATTGGACGCATTAATACAGGTTGAAGCGTTGTAATCAAGCACCATAATAGAAACATATTTCATCATCACAAGTCATCGTGTATAATTGATTTTTGGATCGAGGGCAATTCCCAACAGAATGTCATACCAGTTTGAAAGATAGACAAATAAAAGTGTAGATGTGATTACTTAGCCAAAAAGTTTTGATCGTAATGATTTCAGGTGCTTGTACATAACTCCATTATGTAAATGCGAACAATCACTCATTCACACAGAATCTCAGTTCTGTTCCGATTCCTTCTCAGAACTTAAGTGAAAAAACCTTTTTTACTGTTTCGTCGTCCTTTGGTACTTTCACTGCCATTCAAGTCAGTCTAACATCAAGTACTATCAAGGGCTCCACTGGTATAGGCCAATCAGTTTATATCCTGTCATCATGACTACATTTGATTCCATTAATCTCACCATCAGAGAATCTCGACTTCACATTTTCCTTTGAGAATATCTCGCAGGAAAATGTCATCAAAAATGTCACTCTTCTGATCTAGATATCTATTCACTCTAATTTCTGGTCTTATCCGATGTTTAATTATGTCTAGTGAACCACGTAGTTTTCCGAGTCAAAGCAATTCGAATCTTTACCCTGTTCAGCATCCTTGTAATCCTAGAAAATCGATGAACAGTTCCCTTTCTTACATTCTCATTGCTTTTCTTTGTTTCCAGGCTCTACATTCCACTTCACGGTACCTAACAGCCGTTGCTCCATCAAGTCTTTTCATTCCTGCTCATTTTGATTACTTTCTAGGTTCTTTTTTCCATTGGAAAGGAAACCGAGGCATTTAAAATGTTGGAAATTGCACTTCTGCCAGTGAAGAAACCTGCCCCGCAAAATTCTTAATCAACTTTTAGAGCAACTGTATTTGTCCCTTTGAACTTTGATGGATTCAATTTACAGAATTCTAGAAAAATGCGCGATTTCAGACCTTCACAGACTCCCTCCAACTTTTCTGAGTG
The DNA here is from genome assembly GCA_002205965.3 of Kappaphycus alvarezii. NCBI lineage: Eukaryota > Rhodophyta > Florideophyceae > Gigartinales > Solieriaceae > Kappaphycus > Kappaphycus alvarezii. Next base: position 11,603 of record NADL03000172.1, read on the forward strand.
ACAGATACCGGGAATATTGATAATGAACTTCTGTAACTCCGATAAATAAACTGAAGCACTCGTCTTACATCGAATATTAGAAATATTGTCAAGGTCTTGAATGAACTTTCCTGTAGAACAAACGCAGTCTAAGCTACAAGTTTGAAAGCTTCCCTCTTCAGCGGGACAAAGTTCTCAGAAACCAGCATGTATCACCAGTTTGCGGGAGTTATGGCCATAAACGTCGAAGCAAAATTGATAATATTCTCGATACAGATAATTTCGCTCTGGTCCACCTGAAAAAGACTAGATACATTTCAACTCAATGCAATCATGACCGGACCGGTGACATATCCCAGCTTATAGCACATAAAACGGCTCATTTGGTTTGGAGGAGTGAATAACTAAATCGAATCCAACGAAGGCCCGTAATCAAGGCAAAGCAAAAAATATAAAATAAAAGCTGAAAACTGCAGATTAATCTTCCCCTTTCTACGTTTTGGCTCCCTTCCCGCGAAGAGAATGCCTAACTACCAGCTTTAATCATACCTACACTCCAGTGGGACCCAGAGCTCTGCTAGGTAAATCCCTAAAACTACATTACGTGCACTGTAATCCATTTTTTTAACCTATTATAAAGCTTCGCAAGCCGATCTTAAGTTATCGAGTAGCCAAAAAGACTCGTTCCGAGCACTAATCCCCTAGTCCAATTCCAGTCCAATTCGACCTTAAAAAGCATTACCTGAATCAGAGATCCAGTCGATGACCCTAGCTAATAGCCAACTAGAGCAGTATTATTTATAGGAATACTGTGACTGTACTCTCAGATGGGGACTTATTCACAAATAAGTCCTTACTAAGAAATTCAGTGAAGCCAACTGTCCAATCTAAGTACTCTACACAGGACAATCCAGCTTCTTGGGACCACAGGTTACCTACAGAGAACACCCTAGAGAACACATCCTTTTCTGTATCCCCAAGTTCTAGGTTCCCTAGCTCTCCAATTGTAATCTGGGAGCTGCGTGGAACTTGGGGGCTTAGAGTACTTGGCACTCCAGCCGGCAGTTACTCTCTTATATTTAGATCTCCAGCCCGCATGTACAGTATAAGCGATACTGCTTACAGTATCAATAGGTAGCGATAAAATATCCAAATTTCAACTGTACCAACAACATACCAGAACTTACCGATCTATAAAGATCCGTACCTCAAACTTGAGCAAGACGCTAGATCAACAGCAGCGGAGTCGGCAGAAGCGGTATTACCAGTAAAGCAGAGATGGAGGCAGCAGTGCCGCTGCTAAATGAGTCTTGAATAGTCTTGTAGTGAGTTTCAGAGAGATACGGACGAAGGGTAAAATTAGTGTACTTATTCCGTCAAAGAACTAACATGTGGCCCCCTTTCATAGAAAGTACTGGAGCTCGACTACATATCTTCTAGACTTGTGCCAACTCAGAAGTTAGTACTAGAGGATAGAGTTTTAACTAGGTAGTACTAATATCTAGTACATAGCTCAGTAAAGTAAATGATGAATGAGCGGTGCATGTCAAATAAAAACACAGTACAGAAATATAAATACGCAGCAATAAATGAGCTAATCCTATTTACGGTATTATATGGAAAAACGATCCTGTTTCTATGCTAAACCAATTTTTAAGAGAGGTATGGATTCGAAACAGCTAAAAAGTCTCCATTACACAAGGATATAACATAGACATTGTTACAATTCATTTCATAGCTTCGAAAATCCTCGTTTTTTCTGCCATTTTTCGAGCAGATACCGGGGACTTTGTTTATAACTTCACGTTTTATATATATGTTCTTTTCAAATAGTTTTGAGCTATCATTTTCTGTGCTTCTCGCAAGATCTTTTTTCATTCCCATATAACTTCATGAACCTTAATGGCTACCTCGATGAAATGCGATCAAGAGAAAATCAAGTTTTACAGCTCTATTTAATCACTCTAATGGTTCTTATTCGGACACATGCGTATTTGCAGACGAGTAATGTTGAAATTTTATTGGTTCACAGCTACTATTACTAGGAGAGCTTTCAGAAACTGTTGATTTAAGTATCGCAGATAGAGGCTACAGCCATTCCTATACTTTTTCTGGTAAGAGAAGGTACCACTCGATCATACACTTACTAATCGTAGGTAATTCTCTATTGATTGCAGAAAGGAGTGAGGTTAAAAAGGAGCCAGTTAATATCAACATAAGGAAGATCTACTTGTATAAAATGAAATAATGAGGTTAAGTTCGGTAACTTGTGATCCAGATCTCTGCTTTTCAATTGATAGTTATTCTTTTAGGGTTCCTTTTAAAAGGCCCCCGGGGAAAAACTCAAGGATCAGTAATAATATGCAAAACGAACTTTTACAGCTGTAGAAGTCCATCAACTTGGTATACGGTTTCGCAATTGGCTTGACAATGATACGATATCTACGCTTCGGTACAAATTTACTGGATACCAACCCACATATCCACCATAGTAAATTAACCCCCCATTTACACTTGGTATATACTAGTTCAAAAAATTGTTCAATCTTTGTACTTTATCCTGGATGTGATCCCCCCCTAATATTCCGTTCTCAGGTTTAATGAGATTCATCTAGGAGAAACTTGCTTTTTGACAAACTTTGTAATCAAAAATTGCTTGCTACGTCAATTCACGACTCAGAGGAATCCATTTATGATTCGGGGGATTTTAGAACGTAATTGAATCACAATTGATAACTAAAATGTTCTGAAAGTAGATAAATACCGTTCATACTGCATTACTTTTTAATAGACAAAGTATATAGGAGAGTAAAAAACCCAAAAATTTCCTATTCAAATTAAAGCACAGTGCTACGGGCACTGTCAAGGAAGAAATCGATGTACAAATTTTTTAATGGGATGTTTTGGGATGATAATCTAGGCTGATCAGCTTTCCTTCGTGCTTAAAAGCTCTATTATATCTGCCCGAAAGTAAAATTTTAAGACACATGCAAATCTAAATGTCAGTAGTAATGTGTTCTATTCGAATCAGAACCAAATTTTGAGTGCCTTGTGAGCACATGAAGCACCTTGATCCTATACTGGTAGACAAAACAATAAACTAAATCCTTGACGCATCATGTTTAGAATTTTTTCTACTTTCGTGTAAATTTTTCTTATAGGCAAGATAAAATCTTTCAGAAGTATCGCAGAAGTATCGCAGCAGCTGTATATAAATACTTATGCTCTTTTTGGATGTGCTTGCCAAGATTTACACTTTCCTCCTTCTTTCACTGAAATTTACAAAAAGAATTCTGTGAGAGAAAGATTTCCAATGTAGAAAACCGTCAAGAGCAGCGTATAGTCCGGGAGTCATTTATTATTGTTAAGCTAATCAAGTAAAATGTTCAATTAATACAATATAAACCCAATAGTAGTGTGGATTTCAGTGTAAAAGCGCTCAAATTTTGGAAAATTCTTACCGAAAAGATGAAATGTGAGCAAGGGATAGTCAGCAAAACATGGATAGTCAACAGTATTTCCCAACTCTATTTCTTTGAGTATTGTAGAAAATAAGTAAATTTTACATTACAATAATAGGGATAAATCTCCGGAAAAGAGACTCTCACTACCAGTCATCCTAAAACGGGGGTGTCGTAAGCGACAAACGTGCTGCTTCATAAGTATAGTTGCGGTAAGAAGAATTGAGTTATATATACCTAGGATCACGTGGCTAAAAAGTAATATGTAAGGGCATATTCTAACACCAATGCTCAGAAACCAAGGGAAAATGAATTATTCATAGGTAAAATGTTGACTCTCAACTTCTGGACCATGTAGATCTGCACTTCAAATTTTCTCCTAACTTGCTTGTCTTCTCCAATATAAAGACGTTTTCTCAGCTTACATAGACTCGTTGGCTAACCCTAAACTTTTAAACAAACATACTAAATATGATAAATGTGTTCAAATGTCGACTATATTGACTAGAGGGAAGATATTACCAAGTTTATCTATATGTCCCCTTACTCAACGAGCTATATTTTAATTGACACTTAGTGTCTCACAATTGAATTTGGTATCTGTAACGATGGTGCCCCCAAATCCCTAAAGTACACTGACAGTATCCCGGCAGATTTACACTGTACCAGAACTTGTGCACTGTACCCAGACACCGGTGTAAACACGTGCACTGTACCCAGACACCGGTGTAAAACACAAGACCCATACCACCCCGTGCCGAGCCAATCACATGACGCCATTGTGGCGATCTCGCGTGGTTCTCAAAACTTCTCCCACCTCACCAATCAGCAATTACTTTATGTCTTCTTGCCAATTGGACCAATGGAACTTTGCCATGATGTTTACTGCTGTCAACCTCCCTGATAGTTTCTACATGAATCTTCAAAACCTTTTAGTTTCGTGCCTTTAGGGCCGTTCCTCTAGAACACCTTTGAATTTAGCATCGTCTGCCTCCAATTTACCCTTGTTGTCGTTGAGTACTTTTTTCTACATAAAACCTGGTCTGAGGCTCCGGCCCGTTTACCGGAAGCATCAACCATCAGTTCAACCATCGATTACCTCTTGCGCGCCCAAACCCCCACAGTAGCTTCGGGTACCTCAGTCTGTACTGTCTTCAATTATTGTCTGATCGTCACAAAATAAAAATCGCTCCATGAGTTTTCCACGCTGACGTAATTAAAAATCATGCACATTCTAATACAGTATCCAGTTGAGGCCCTCTTTCTGATACTATTCCGCCGGTACTTTTTTAGTGCATATCCGGCAGGGAAACATTTCATATTCTGAATAAATATCTTATGTCGCTCAATGGGGTGTAATTTTTGGTTTGGTTTACTGCGACAGGAAAATAGGGTAAGATTTCCACTATCCTATGCAATGTGGTGCGCTCAATAGTATTCTGTAACAATCCGGCTTCCGTCGTGAGACTACAGCAGAACTTTAAATTTATGCTGATACATTTTACAGCAGCTCCGGAGGAAAAGAAACGGAGGAGCAACTGTAAGTTCCCAACTTTGGTGGAGAAGAAGCATTCGGTCGAAATCGAATTTATCTTCCACGAGTAAAAATACCTAAATCTTTCCCTCTTTTCGGAGGTTTCGGTCTTCCTTTGACCGCCCCGACTAAAATTTGTGGCACTCAGAGGGTACGCAAGTCTATAACGCAGCGAACGAAATATCCAGGTCTTTGGTCGTGTCCTCAACTCAAAGTTCAGAACGGAGAGGAAAGGGAGAAGGTTTTTCTTTGGAATAGTACAAGATTACCAGCGAGGTCGTCCTGATGGTTTTTGCTTCCATAGGACGCTGCCCTTACTTTTAGTTATCTAGCCTAAAAGTCAAGGGCGGCCCGGCTCCAGTAGTTAAGCCGGAGGCGTGCATCTCAACACAGAGTCACTCTGTGAGTGCCAAGTACCCTTTTATCTCAAAATGTTACATATGAACAGTCAGAATGAAAGTTCAGGTCGGCAGTCGCCACTCGTCGCGAGCAGTACAACCGCATCCTTCTATGCCTCCCGTGTACTACGCGACGCGCGTAGTTTTCCATTGTGCGTCGCGCAATGTGTTCATCCCCGATCGCTGCTGTTCAACGGAGCAAACTTCGATGCTTTCTAACCTCGCTTAGATATCTGTGCACTACAAATGTACACCTTTGGATAAGAACTGGCTTAGGTTCCAGAATTTCTTGCTGGGACTTTCGCAGTCCTCCTTTTATCCCACTTGCCCTACATCAAATACAAATCTCGTGAGCCTCCAAATCCTCCAAACGAAGACTGGGACACAACGAAAACTGGAAACTGGTAATCAAGGCTAAGTACTGCATCGAGAAGTGGCGTGATATCAAGGAGACGGCATCTCTATAGTGATCCAAAGGAGCACGCAAAGCCCATATGAGCTCAAAGGTCCCTAATGGATGATAAATAGCTTCTTTGTGTGGTTCATCGTAGATAATGCATTTTCTGTGACTTCAAAGTGCTATTACACGTGACCATGCATCAATCTGTTGATCAATTCAATTTTAATACAACTTCAAGCTTCAAAATCTCCCACTACTCGCATTAATCCAACCATATTTATCTATCTTCGGTCTTCGGGGCAGCTTATTCATTTGATCTGCAAATGGAGGTAACTTAATATAGTAGAGGCGGTAAGTTTCCTGTTGTGAAATCCGCTGACGATGGTGTAATATTCCATACTACAGTAAGGCGTAGAGTAACTGGGTCCTCATAGAAGCAGAGAATGGTAACAGTAGGGTCCCAAGAGGATTCATTCTTGTTGCAACAGGCATTTAGTGAAGGCTATGACAGGCACGCAATGGGTAAATGGGTCGGTTTACTGCAATTGGTGGGAGGTTTTGGAGTCCGACTTTGCGTTCAAACCATGTTTGAGGATCTACAGTACTAATAACGGAGCATATATACCAACTAAAAAGTAGCTAGTAGCCCGTTCAACAAGCAGGCCGCGTCAGAAGTGACCATCAACGCGCTGTGTCGTTGAAGATGGTCCTCATCCTAGATTATTTGTCAATTGCTAGGCTCGCGGCCGATTGGGAGAAGTCCTTGACGTTGGAGAACGCATCAAATGCCATCCTCTGAGCATGGAGATAGGAACCGGGACGAGCCTGTTCCTACCAAGAAACTCTGCTATGAACCCCTGGTATTTTCTCAGATTTTCATTTTAGGCTGCCTTCAAGCTCATGAGGGAGTTAATGGTTCTCCTCCTGAGTTAATAAGTGGCCAGTGTGTTAACGAAAAGCGAGGAAGGTTTGGGTGTTTTACTCCAGGAGGATATATCTGATCTATCTATAGTTTTTCGGACAACCACAATTGACTCACGTTCAAGAAAATTCCATCAAAGCAATCAGTTCCGCCCGCAGCCTCCGTTACATTGATATCCCTCATTTTCTTTTGTTTCCCGTTCGACTGGGGCTCGATAGCGGGATGCCTTGCTCTGATGCCAACATCGTTACCCGTAAAAGCGACCAGGCCATCGTGGCGTTCGCATCGCTGAGAACCGTATCTTCAGTGCATCAGTTTGGTCTTCACATACTTCTAGGGTTCTGGACACTCTACGTTTAAATATATGGTTCCCAGTTCAAACAATGGAGTCAAACAGAAGTATTTGAGCCATACAGAGAAATTTGGGGTTCTTTCAGCAGTCATTAAAGGTTTTCGCTTCTAGTTTCCAAACAAAAGGCTATGTGAGCCAAAACTATGTGAGACATCTCGTCCTCAGTCACCGATTCGTCAACTTAACAGGAGGCCAAAACTGCATTCACCCTTAGGAACTCATCTTGTCGCCTTGTAGACAGGCTTCCTCCTAGTATTTTTTGCTAAAATCCTCCCCCGCAAATGAGACTGACTGTCGCAATCGAGAAGGGTATCTTGGCTGACTGTCGTAAACAAACCTTCCGGGCCTCAAAAATCGAACTGGAGCCAAGAAATGGGTCAACTGCCTCCCCACAGCAGTAAATGGAATGGAATATGTGTTAGCTAGAGAACTCAAACTGTAGTAAAAATTGGTGGCAAACAGGAAACATAATGCGTTTATTTTTACCTCAGACTGTGAAAAATCTCTCAATACACACGATAACAAGAGCCAAAGCCATTCACCTAGTCCATTGGTCAAACACATTGTCCTTTGCAGAACCGCCTATCCGATGCTTACTTTGGTCTGCTAACTTTGGTCACAGACCAACATCAACCTGCTCCACAAATCGTAACAGATTCTCTCCAGATCCTTTTCTACTCTTAGATGACTGTTAAAGCCAGGCAGCTTTTCCGATGTCATGGGCTGGCAAGAACTGTCACGAATAAAGCCATAACGCATTTCTGGAGGGCGAGTAAATTCTTTTACGACTTGGCATCGCTCTAGAGATATACTTTCTATCCTGGTCTTCCCACATCTTTCTAGATAGAATGAAGACGAATGCTGTCTTCTCTGTTGCGGAAAGCATTTCTCACAAAATCCCCTCGTTCTCAGCCTTTCAAGCTCCCCCATTAAACACACCTCCTATTCTCACGTTGCGCGATAAATAGAACACTAAAGATATAATGGAGAGGAACTCTTTGGGGGGATTCTAAGCTCTTTTTTGGAATGTATCTTTCATCGTGGGGCGACAAAATTGTGGCTATATCTTTGCCCTTTTTTCTATCTAGAGGCACTACTGTCGCTAAACAGAATGAGAGATAGATTTTTGTAGTGTGTTCAGGTCCAAGAGCTTGAATTCGTACCTCGTTGCTTCAGAGATTCTTAGTGCGCGAAATCTCGGGTAGTCAAACAGTAATTGTTCTCACTCACTTTCGTTATTTCAGGGAAAGACTAGTTCCCGGAGTAATCGACAAGATCAGGTACCTATATGTTCGTTATTTCAGTAACACAGGATATTCCGGAGTAATCGAAATACATAGGTCTTCAAAAAAACCCTAAAACCGGGACAAGTTGATAGTCCCAGGATACCAGTGACCAACTTGAATTGGCAAAGCGTTTTGCAAGAGATGAGTCAGAACTGGTTTTCTTTTCTTTCTTCTTCATTCACAAATGGTATTCTACTGATCTTAAGTACTGCAAGCTATGATAATACTAAATGTTCGTTCTGTGCTTGTGACGGGCTACATTACAGTCTTTGCATGCTGCGTAGGTCCAGACCGCTGTTAGTTGACTGATTTGTTCTTCCTGGGTGATTCGTCTAGCTCGGACAAATGTATTCCGTGCCTGTTGTTAAAGGTTCAGGGGTCCTTCTCACCTAGTAACGTTTACGTGGCGAATTTACAGCTAGAACCATGCCATATTTGTCTATCTGGAGTAACTAGCCGCACGGTTGAGGCTCTTTTTGGCCCTTATGTTCCAACTTGAACCGCTTTCACATTGGTACACTAATTTAGGTTTCAAATTGGATTTAGATTTGATGAGTGGATATATCTTCCACGAATAAAAAACCCAACCCTTTCCTCCGATTTGGGTGAAATGGGCGTGGCCGCTCGCTAAACAAAAGCAGACGCAAGAAGCGACGCTTACTGTTCTTTGCCGTAATTTAGCTGAGCTAGTTCAAGCCCAGTAGCGGAAGAGTTAATCCAGAAACGTGCACGCTTAACTTACAAGAAACCCTTCCCAAATTCGCCCGTTAGGACAGCAGTCGTGAGAAAGAAAAGTTTGGGCGGTTGATCATTGCAAGATATAATCGACTCTATCGTACCTAAAGTACTCCAGACAATCACAATCTAGGCATTCCGACAGTAATAGAGGAAGAGGTACGCTTCTGAAAACGCAATCTAAAACGCAATTTAAGAGGGCATTTTTCTAACTTTGTATGAAATGCATTTGTCACGTTCAGATGGCGAAGTTGCTTCGCTGGATCCTGAGAATTTACTTCAGTTGGTACTCAGTCGAACTTCAAATATTATTGTATTGAATTTGTTCATTTTTCTAAGTCTGTCCTCTAGAATTCATTACTAGATCTATTTGCGCAGACTGCCCTGAGCTGGAAGAGGAGGCTACCCATAGAACTTGGTGAAGACTACTGCACGGATAAAATTGTACTAGCTCAATGTGACGATAGCCTTGCAGGACGTTCACGGTTGCCTAAGGATTCTTTGTTCACAAATATGGGGCAGAGTTCTTACATTTGCATGGATGTAGTTACTGATACTCTATTATTTCTGTAGTGGCTTGGTACAGTAGTGTTGTGGGTTCGCGCAGTTTGATATTTTCACCCACTCCGCACCCTTAACATGAGCACATGAGGATCTAGAGTACGTGATCGGAAGCTTGTGGAATACCCTCACACGGTACTCGCTGTTTCCATTTGCTGCGGTCGCGGTAGTGTACATAGTTCAGTCTGTAATAAAAATTGTGCACGATCTGTACGATCCTTGGAGCTCGTGTGATAGATACAGGTAGGGATTTACGGGCTGAGTTCATGCCGTAAAATATTTACGATTGCGCCTTGTTCTAGAGATTGGCTTCTAAGAACTGGTCCGGTCTAGAAGGGGATTTTTTTTATCTAGTACTTTGTCTGGCGGAGGGCTTTGATGGCAGCTGTAGTTTAGTTTGGTGTCCGGCAGGATTTCCTTTTTTACCTGTTAATCCTCAGTGGTTGCTTCGGGTGCTTACCGGCCACTGAAAGTTGAATGAAGCACGTGAGTTTGCTTGAAGCGATTCCACTGTCATCTAAAAACCACGCGTGGTTCAGTTTATATATATCAATATTTTTTGCGATTTTCTGATCAGTGCTTAGCACATCGCTCTTCAAAGGTTGGCAGTGAGCCAAGGTTCGATGTAGTACAGGGTTAACGAGTGAGGGGACGGGAGTGAGACAGTTTTCGAATTGATATTCATGGGCTGTCGTAGGTACAGAAGGAATAGGTGAGGGTAGTATTCGTTGTAGTGAGAATGGCTGGAATGAGCTCTCACAACGTTCTGAGGGTTTAGGACAATGACTGGGTGGAATCTTGAGTCAAGTACGTAATACGGTTGCCGTAGTTTGTTCCGTCCAGACGCGGGAGATGACAGTGTTACATACAGCGTACGGTTTGTAGCTAGTTTAGCATTTGTCTTTGGATACCTCCTTGGCTTCTTTTTAACCGTGATGTAGAGTTTGAGTCGCATCTGAGCATTGAAAGTCGGATACTCCGAAGTGACTTATAGGAATTTCTTCCATAAGATTGGCTTTGCGGCGTTTGGATCGCCTCTGCAAAATTTTTTGCTTGATTACTTTCGCCAGAGTCGCATTGTGCTCGGAATATAGGGACATAATTGAACTTTAGGGTCTGCCTCTTGCACGATATTTCATCCCGTGAAATATGTAGTTGAATTTTTGCACTGAAGCATGGGATCTCTTGGTTCTTCTTCAGGAACTTGCTGAAAAGGGCTTGCTTCGTTTTTCAAGGCTTTGCTGATGGCGCCTTCTGTAATTTAACGGCACTGGGCAAACCCGTCAGCCAATCGCGACTGCTTCATGTAGCACTGGAAACAGCTGATCATGTCTTTCAAATATTAAGACAGCCCAAACCTTTCCTCTTGAATATATTTGTATTGATAACTTGAAATTTTGTCATTTCATGTTTTGTATATCGTGTCTCCGGTCTAAGTTGTTTCAAATCTTGGACGACCGTTTATCTGCTTTAATTTTTGGTTCTTGTTGATGCACTTAGCGGTTGTAAACTTCATGTCGCAGTTTAGTGCACCTTAACTCGTATCCCTTGTGCACACTTGAGACATATCTCTCTAGTACAACTATGTGACTGTGTTTGTGTGTCTTTGTAAACTTGAACTCCGTATTTCTTGGCTGAGTGATCTTGTGACTTGTTTGAAGCATCTCTGTGTATCATAATACTCACTGTCTGTGTGATTATCCAATCTATTGTTAGTTATGGGCCCAGGTCCTAACGCTCCGAGCTCTCTTCCTACTCGCCCGCTTTTCTCGTAGGATGCTAAAAGTCCGCGGTGGACCGATGGGAAAGGAAATCAAGAAAAATACAAAAATGCTGTACTGGACTAGAAAGAGTTTCATGACTCTTTGCCTGAAAATAGCTCCAACAAGGTCGCTCCTACTGTGTAATGCATTGTCCTGAAGTCTCAATTATATGGCGAGGCTGCTGGGTTGTGTTCAGAGCTCTCGAATGAACAGCTGAAAGGCGAGAATGGCGTTCAGCTAATTATTGATGTCGTTTACCAACGCGACTTTCTCTCTGTTATCAGTGAGGCATACGAAGTTTTTCACCGCCTGTTGAACACACGCCGCAACAACAATGAGTCTTTAAAGTCTTTTGAGATTAGCTTCTCTGCTGCAGTAGCAAAGTTCAATTCGATGTATACTACTACTAAGTTACCCCAGTGCATTACAGCACTCATGCTATTAAGCAATGCTGCTATTGATCACTCGCAGCTTGTTTCCTGTCTCAATGCTGCTGCCCCCATTGGTACTGTGTTTACCGATCAATCGTCGAATGACGATTTCTTGAAGGCGGTAACTTATAAACAGCTGGCATCTGTTGTCAAACAATGTGAGAAGGCTCCGATTATGTCTACACCTAAGAAAAGTCCGCTCCCAGCAAGCTCTGCTGGGGCTTTTACGAAAAGGTCTTACCAAGGACGAGGTAACAACATTCGGCGTCCATCAAATACCTCATTGAAGAAAAACCCGTGCAATTTTTTTCCAAGTATGAGCAATGGAAGGATAGCCATGAAGCTGATGGCTCTCTCAAACAAGGAACAAATTACTTCGACACTGCGAGGAATTTGCCGCTTCTGTTAGTGGGCTCCTCTGAGCATTTCAGTAAGAACGCTTCAGCAAGAAAGAAGACTGTGTCTTTTAATAATGCCACGCTGAAAAGCTTCACCTGTGGAAGCCCAACATCCGATCATCTTGAAAGTGTACAGACTATTGGTCCCTAGTCGAGGATGGTGCCCTTATTCTGCTATTGGTCGTGTAGAATTTGCTGCTACGCAATCATCCTGGCCTTAATGAATAAGGTCAATTGAACCTATCCTAAATTTTGAGTGGATACACACACTGGCAGAACGGAGTAGGTAAGCATTCCAGCGATGCTTGCCCGATCGTTGGATCTGTTTCTTTTACTGCTCACACGGACAGTGGCCTTGAAGTCACATTCAGACATCTTGTTCTTGATGGTTCGAGCCGATGGTGATTGGCAAGAATGTGACACGTCATTCTGATATATTGCATTCCGAAAGAGATGCTTTAAAGATTACGGTCGATGGGAATCCTGAGTATTTTTCACTCTTGAAAAATAACCTCCTAAGTTATCTGCCCATTTCCGTCTTTGAGTCGCAACCGAGCAACGATTCAGTACTTTCTTGCCTAAACGACAACATAAAAATGACTGGCCCTGAGCAAGGTCAAGGCAATTTTAGATAAGGTTCACCGTCATGTCTGTGGACATGCATCTCTCACGGACATTCGTCTACTTCTTGAACGGAACAATATTTGGTCTAATACCGTTGCTGATTATGCACATCACCTCATTGAGAACTGCACCTCATGCAGAGCCACTGCTCCTCCGCAGCCCAGCCGAAAAGTTTCCATTTCTTCTCTGTCCCGGAATTTTAATGAAGTTGTATGTGTAGACCATTTCTATCTTGATGAAGTGCTGCTTCTGCACTGCATGGACATGGTTACGAGGTTTTCTGCTGCGTATGTCTGGTTCTACAGCAATTGATGAATCCATATATGGGTTTTAAGCTTGTTGGCTACACCAGTTTTGGTTACCAGAGTCTATTCGAGGAGACAAAGCGTTTGATACTGTGAACTTTAAAAATTATATGGATGACCGCTCCATCTCTTTCCGTCTTGTACCTCCCAAAATGCATAGCAAGAATCCTATTGAGAGTAAGCACGGTATAATCAGGAGCATTTTTTGAAGCTCCGAAATGCTGAACCGATGCCTCCACTAGACTCCATGCCTGTCGCGCTGGAGCCATCTCAAATGATCTCTACGAAAACGATGTAATTTCATCGTTTGAGCTCATCAAAGGCTTCACGAAACCACTGACAAATGCTAATATAAAGGGCAACCCCGATGATCTTATAGAAACTCATGAGAAATTGCAAGCCAAACGAAAGCCCAAACTGATTCTCAAATCCAAGTCTACACGAGAAATTAATCTGGCTGCTGGAGATATGATTGACGTTTTCACGAAGACTGGAATGGACAAAACTGGCACTTGGTCCATGCCAAAGATTGTCCTTGCTGTAGACTTTGAAGCACGCACTGTTCTGGTGCCATCCAAAGGTGGGAAACGTGCTACAGTAGCTTTTGAAGATATTCGTCTCGCCCTGCCAGCTGGTTTGTTTGCTGGCGCAGCCCAGACTGCAATCGATGAAGTAGACACTACAATAGATGCTGCTGGGTTACTGAATAAGAGGATGAAGACATAGAAGAAATAAGTGCACCCCAGGTTTATCATGATGATGAAGACTTTAGCCACGAGAAAGACCCTTCTAACTCTCTACAAAATAGAGATACTGTAAGGTGATCGTGATCGCGTACGCAATATTGGCCGGATGATCAAGCATGTTCTGCTGGAACTATTAAGAACTTGCACCGTGATGGTTGCGTTACAGTGCACTATGACGACGGAGATCGAGAGCGCCTAAATCTCTCTGATGAGAACTGTCACTTTGAGAATAGGACAATGTCTGGAAGTTCTTCACACACTGTATCTGATCATTCCATTGTGCCACGTGTTGTTGACAATGAGCCTAATGAATTGAAGCTCATGAATGATATTTTGGAAACAAGAGCTTCATGAGGCATCAAGCTCAGGGGTTTGAGCAGTACACTATTAATATGGCATATGATGCCGAGGAAACTAGCTTTCTGAAGACTGTCAAAGTTGTACCCACTTGAATGTTCCGAGTGGTGCAAATATTGTGAACAGCCATGTACTGTATAAGGTTAAGAAGAAAGATGATGTTTCTCTTAAACTGAAGGCCGGTATAGCACCCCACGGTAACGAAGATGATATGAAAGATCGCCTGACATCAGACTGTACCACTTCCCAACCAACTGGCCTGAGAATTGTAGAATCCATTGCCTCACTATTTGGGTGGAAACTGTTTCAAGCCGATGTTAAAACGGCTTTTCTACGGACTGGTAGTGCTGCTCGTGATGTTTATGTTAAGCCTCCACGTGAGAGCAAGATGAAATCGACGCACTTGTGGCTTTTGCTTACTGCTGCTTATGGACTGGTAAATGCAAATGCCAAGTGGCAGATGAAGTCAGATGAGTGTTTTCTAAGTCTTGGACTGATTCAATGTCAGCAGATTCCGCAGCTCTTCTACAAGCATGCCAATGGGAAGCTTGTGCTTGTCGTTGGAAAGATTTTGGACGATACATTGGCAGCTGGTGAGAATGATAATGGAAATCCTTTCTTGAGGAATTCAATAAGCCATTTAAGTTGAGTACTACATCCAGTGGCCCTGGTCCTTTACGTTTCTTTGGTATTAATACGATCTAAGATGAGCACTTTACAATTCGGACTGATGCTGATGACAATTTGGGTGCCTTGACGGAGCTTGCTTTGACACGGCAACGCCGTAAGCAGCCCGATTAAAATTTGAATGACCTAGAACAATCTTTCTTTGCTTCTACGAACAGTTCTCTTGGCTGGATTGGCAGTGCTGTCTCTCCCTTGTGTTCATTCTGTGCATCGTATCCGCAACAGAAAGCTCCTAGTACACGTGTATGTGATCTTGTGGAACAGCGCAATACTGTGCGCAAGCTACAGAAGCTTGGCACTTCCATTGGCTATCCGCGCCCCACAGATACTCAAGAGTATGATCTCTCTCTGCTCGCATTTGCCGGTGCTTCTCGTTCAGATACATATGGACAGCTTGGTGTTATAGGTGGACTGCTATTAGGTGAACTTGCTCGTAATTCAATATTTCACTGTTTGCCGTGGATCTCTCGTAAGTCTAGGAGACCTGTCAAGTCAGTACCTGCTGCTGAAATTCTCGCTGCTTCTGTAGTTATTGATGAGGCTAAAGGATTTGCTCATGCTCTATCTGAAATTCTGTTACTGGATATTAAGGTCCATCTTTGTGGGGACAGCAAAGACCTGTTTACATCATTACCAACACAGCGTAACCCTATATAAAGGTCTATTAGAGGTGATGTGGCATGTATAAGGTATGAATTTCAATCTGGAAATGTTGAGCGTATCACATGGATACCAGGCAAAGTGAATCTCGCTGACGTGCTTACTAAGAAAGACTCGCACTTGAAGGAAGCTCTGCAACTCACTCTCTTTACTGTTAGACTAAACATACCTTTTGAAGATGTGGCTGAAACCAAGTCTACTGAGAAGTACCTTGGTTAGAAAAGAGAAGGAGTATTGATAACTTGAAATTTTGTAATTTCATGTTTTGTATATCGTGTCTCCGGTCTAAGTTGTTTCAAATCTTGGACGACCGTTTGTTTGCTTTAATTTTGGGTTCTTGTTGATGCACTTAGCGGTTGTAAACTTCATGTCGCAGTTTAGTGCACCTTAACTCGTATCCCTTGTGCACACTTGAGACATATCTCTCTAGTACAACTATGTGACTGTGTTTGTGTGTCTTTGTAAACTTGAACTCCATAGTTCTTGTGGAGTGATCTTGTGCCTTGTTTGAAGCATCTCTGTGTATCATAATACTCACTGTCTGTGTGATTATCCAATCTATTGTTAATTTGGATCTATTTGGTCTTTTGAAGTGGGCCGAAAAAGTGCGCAGCTACAATACTATTTTCATACCTCTGAAACCATTCAGCAGCATGCTGTGCAGGTGAGAATGTTCTACAATATCACTTACATAGATGGTTTGAATGCCATTTCACAGGACTAATACAGTATCCTTTGCACCGTTCGCAGTAAACCAACCTCTTTGAGTATTTAGATCGCCCGGACATCAAGGCGCTTGGAGAGAACGGGGGCACAGACTACTATGACGTAACTGTTATCCATCCCCCGACCCCTGGCCGCCTTCCCTCGCTGGCTTGATGCCCACTCAAGCCCCTTAACCATGCTCGCCTGGGCAAGGACACTCTCTTTGCCGAGTTGATACGTTCCAACGGTTCTAGGCATCGCTTAATTGCCCTTCCACTCTCCACGTTGGGGGGCTGGCACCCTTGCGCTCGGGAATTCGCCAACCGCGTTGCGACTGGCATTGCCGCACGGGCAGCCATTCCGATTGCTGATGCGCAGCGAACATTGTTCGCTCGTCACGGGGCGAAACTCGTCCAGAAAAACGCTAGTTATTTGTTGGAAGGGGTTTTGAGCGACACTTAGGCCGCAACTTGAAATTGTGTATACAGCGTATTCCAGAGAACCTCCGTTCTAAGGGTATGGACAGTTAAGTGTTTATGTAGTAAGCGCGGTGTAAGCGAGGGGGGCGGGAAAGGAAGGCACAGTGAACGGGTACAAAGGTCCCCCGGGATGCCGTTGCAGTCCCGTATTTGGTCGTTTAGTAGATAGGGTCACTAGAACGGTCGGTATTTCTCTCTGACCCCAAAACTCTCCTCCTCTCCTCACACCCCGATCGGGCGTGAGGGCTTCCTTATATAGCCGTTCGATAGCTATAGAATAGCAGATACATTAGACGATAGCCACTGTATTACCGGGAGCACAGTACAGTAGTACTGCCACCTGGCTGTTTAGGGGACAAATCATTGGATCTGCCAAGTCAGACCTGTCGTGGCCTGTGATTGGCCGAGACCGTTCGTACAGTATACAATGTACAACATACCCCCGACTGGGCCGAAACGGTCCTTATACAGTAAAAGGCCCAATTAATAAAAATCCTTGAACTGAATAATACGAAACGTAAATATAAGTGTGCACGCCGATTAAATTGAAATTAGCCGTTTGCCATGCGAAGTAGTACAGTGCACCTTAAAAACGCCTTCTTATTGGTCCAGAACGAACATATTTCGGCACCATGAAAAAACAATAAAAAACTGCATCTTTGATGTCAGCAATATTTGCCAAATGACGCACTTGACAAAAGCAATCGACATCTGATCCGCCGAGAGGTTGTACATATAACCTCCAACCTTCTCTGGCAATCGAGTTCTCCTTCAGCTACAGCGTCCAACAATCATGTCTTCTTCCCGAGGTTTCCATTCAACAATCCAGACCTGAATGCTCGCCCGCATTCAGACACCACCCCCTTCACCCCCTCGAAATGACCAGGGTTTCCCTTTGTGCTGGTTCGACAGCAATTCCCTGTAGATGACACTTCAGATGTCATTTTTGCAGCGCGACAGGCCCAAAATTCGACCTGGACGAAAAGGTTCTTCGAGCGCGAGCGACATGTCACCCAAACCGTCACCTCCTACTGACAGCGTGTCGTCTACGGAATCAGCGAAGACGCCTGGCACTGACTATCCCGGCACTGGTTGGTAGATGATGAGGCGGTAGAGGCAGATTTCGGCGAAGAAGACTGTACACCCCAAACAGTGGACACGTGTTCAACATGGGATCTCCTTGGGACAGAAGAGTGAGAAGGAAATTAGAATTCGATTAATTCTCAATTAAAATAAAGGATGGCCAATTGGTTGGAGTGGTTCCAAATATCCCGCGTGTCCAATTATCCGAATCGAGGAAGAGGGTACATATTGCACAGGTTCTCGTATACAGTGCATTATTCGAAGTCGGCACCAGTTAATGGTTATTTCAAGAAACGTGGCACATGTAATCAAGCTTGCAAACCTGTAACGAAGAAATCCAAGATTATTGAACGGAAACTCAAGTCCATAATCAAGTAGTGTATCAAGGTTATGGTATTAAGCGGCCATCAGGATGGCACCCAATCGTAAAATGGTATGTGGCCTCAATGAATCACTGGATATCCGTTTCGATTTCCTCTTTTGGTTTGACTCTCTCGGCTTCATGAAGAATATCAGTCCAAGAGTCCAAGAGCACAGGTTTGATTGAGTTTGCGGAAGGTGCCCAAGTTCCTCTTTGTCAGGGCATCAGCGATGTTGTTGGCGCCCTTTATCCATTGCATAACAGCGATTTCTCCTGACTCAAAGGAGTCTCTCAACCTTTCGACTGTTGTCGCAGCCTGTAATCGCGACCTTCGTGAAGAGTGGTGATGGTCGAGTAGAGTCCATGTGAGTCAACCGTCAAGACAAGCGGCAGGGAACGATCAGCCGCGTACATCTTCGACAAGCAGTATGCCATGAGTCCAGCCCGATCGGCTGACTCTGCGGCTGCTAGTATCTCCGCCCCATGGACGAAAACGAGACTCGAGCCTGCTTAGAGCTGTGCCAGTCGATGGCATGGAATATCTTAGAGTTCGGAAAGAAGATTCCGAGAAGTAACCTGTTTGGCCGTAGACGATTTGCCTTGGCTCGCGTCAGAGAAGGCTAAGTAAGCCGCATCGTTGCTACTGACGTCATTATTAGAAGGCACTCGATACGTGAGGACCGCGAGAGCTGTCGAATTTCATGGAGAGCGCGATTGGCTTCACTCAAGTGGTGCACTCTCAGATCGGAGGTCCATTGCTGCAAAGTACTCGATACAAAGGCAGCAGGGCTGAGAACTCCATGCCAAGCCAATTAAGCTGTCCAGCAAGTGCTTGGAATGACTTAATCTCATCCAGTGAGCATTTAGCTTCTTGGTCTTTCCTCCTAATACGGTCTAATGGGATTTTGTCAATGGTGTCCATGTATTCCTTCATCGAGACGGTGATTTTGAGATCAGTCTCTTGAAGGATATGGAGTCTATTGAAGACCAGGTTCGACTGAGAAACGAATCTGCCGACTTTGAATCGGTTAGAAATCGCATCATGGAAATCTTGATCTGTTGAGCGTGGCCGGCAAGTAGGAAATCGTCCACAACTTTGGCGACAATGAGAAGCAAATTTCCAGATGGATCCCGTTTCAAAAATAGTTGCGGCATTCCAGGAACGCATTCAAGCCCACTGCTGAACATCCATTCTTCAACTGCGAGTTGCCACAGCCGGCCTGATTCCACAAGACCGTAGGCGGGACGAGCAGCTTCCACACGAAGAAGCTGTTCTTTGTCCATCCTTTCGGCAAGCGGACGTATACGTTTCGATTCAACGGTCCGGATTGGAGGAAAGCGCCAGAAATGTCTATCGTCGCCAAGGAAAACCGAAGTATCGCTGCAGCAGAAAGAAGAGCCCGTATTACAGGAAACTGAGCCGTTGCTGAGTCCTTACGGATGAAATTCTTCTCCTTATCCCTGTTACCGTGTGGAACCAATCTGCACTTCAATTTCAATTTGTCTGATTCTCCATCAATTTTGACTTGGAAGAAACAATGCGAGGATATTAGATTTGCATCTCTTGGTAGGCTTCTAATATTGACTTCCTCGTACGCGTTTTTATCCTGGTAATTAGACTTTTCCTTCTGGATGGATTCGTCAATAAGCCACCTTGGCGCCATTGAAACGATCTTACTTTCCGTCACAGGCTCATAACCACTTGCATTTCGAATTTGCCGAAGTATGGTTTGCTTCTGTGATTTCAACTCTTGCGGGAACTTCGTAATATCCGCGAGAGTTCCAACATCTTTGTCCGGTCGACTGGTTGGAGTATTCTGAGTTATGTCAAATTCGACATCCTTGAACGTAGCCTGATTGGCATTATTCTTAGTCACAAGGAACGAAGACGACTGCGGAACGATTATCCGATTTTTCTGGATGTCATCGATACGACTCGAGAACAATGAAGAACGATGTTCGTCATTGACCGCTTGGCTTCGAGATTGTTCAGTCTCTGGTATTGGTCTTGGTATAGAAGCAGACAGGATAGGTGCAGCGGCAATAGATGCACCTTCTTCATCCAACGGGATCTGATTGCCCTGTCCTTGTTCTGAATCCTCGATACTGTCCAACTCTTGCAAAAGGGATGAAGATGGGTATAGCCGTATGTCCTCGTATGCGACTTTCAGCCGTTTCCCGGTTCCGTATTTGCTCCGTGTGAGCTCGACGAAATGTTCTTTTGCGTTTTGGACGTAACCCAAATTCCAAACACCATGTTTTGTTTGCTTCTCAAAGAAGTACACTGGAGTTCCTCTCGTCAAAATATTTGACGGAACAGTGTTAGGCGATCGAGATTCCAACATCTTTGAGAGCGTGCGGCGTGCAACTTGCTCATAATGTGCGTCAATTAACTCGGAGTCCACTGGCATCTGTGGCAGACCAAGAATAGATGGTTGTATCCTCTTGCAAGTTCAAAGGCACTGACACGATTATTTCCACGAGAAGATTCGTTGCAAGTACGGCTCTTGAGACGATTTCCTGAACCGTGAACGAAGTACCACGTGTGTTTCGTTCGTGCATTGCATCCTTGAGAATACGCAGTGACATCTGACGTAGGGGAAGTTTGCACTTTCTACTGAACCGATTTTGCTATGTCTCCTCGCAGGACGAGGCTTCGGTTTGATGCCATGTTTTTGCAACGTCTTGCAAAAATCATCATTGTCGAATTCCTGATCAAACGATATTGATTCAGGGGCTCCATTCACTGCGATCCAGTGAGTTTCAAAGATTCTTCCAGCTTCTTCCATATCTCTGGTCGACACAACAACCGCATTGCAGAAGCGTGAAGCCAGGTCTTTCATATGGAGTATTGGGTACTTCGTCAATTCAACCACGTACATGAAATCGATTTGCACGTCCTCGTTAAATGTTCGAAGTGGCCTTTTCAAGGATATCTTGCGCACATTAGCGGACGTCCAGTCGTCTTGCAGCTGGAGCACTTTTCCACGACAGCTTCGAGGGCTTGCTCTAAGAGTGGAGAAAGAACTCCGCCCCGTTTGCAGAGATCCCATGTCCTTTAGAGGCAAATGCGAGTACAGGTGAAGTTTTGAAGCGAACTCTTTCGCAGATTTTCCCATGAACCGCGATTGTTTGCTACCTTCGTCTGCCGAGTCTCCATTGGTTCCAAGCAAAGCCCGCTGGGTCAAGGTAGCTTTGGAACTTGGATATTTGGCTCATAACATGAAGATGAGTTCGAGTTTCTCTACCTTCAGTAACATAGATCGGAAGCACGATTTTGCTATCCGATCCTTCTATTACACCTGGAGGTATAATAAGAACACGGGTGTATGCGAATTGAGCACATCCGATTTGCTCAATACACAATTTCCAAGTAGAAGAGGACCATCGCCTTTCGTGATATAGAACGGAATAACGATTTTATTCCCTTTCAAATCTTCAAGAGGTAGTCTCCATATGCCGAATGTGAGCTCTGCATCACTGCAGTTCTGTCCATAACCATGGTAGAATGGCTCACAATCTAAGGACTCCAACTTGAATTCGATGCCCATCGCTAAAGACAGCGCTACTGCTGACTTAATTCCTCCGACGGATCGGGGCAACCCTCGTCCAAAATAGGATTCGGTCGTTATGCATGGGTATCAGATCAGACTTGGTAGGGATTCCGCTTACCAGGCTCCTTTGCCCTTGGAATGCTTGAATGCTTGGAGCCCGGACGAAAATACCCATTGAAGTTTTCAGGTATTCTGTTTCTTTCGGAATCTTCGTCATGGCGATCTTTTGCTTCTCGAATCTTCAAAGTGGCATAGCTCGGACGCTGGCACTTCAAATCACCTCGAGCGTGGTCCTTCCTTCCACAGTCCATGCAGGCTTCTCCGACGAGTTCCGCCAGCATTGTTGACTTCTTCCTCTTGCCATCCCGATCGGATTTGTAATTATCGCCCGTCGTTGCCGTAAGTCTTCCGCTTCTTTCCGTTGAAAGCGCGATGATTTGACTGGTTTCTGATCCTTGACTCTCGTTGACCATTCTCTTGACTTCCAAAGAAACTTCTAACTCTATGGTCAACTGCAGACTCAATTTGAGCCTTTGTTACCGAGGCTTCAGTTCTGTTGGTAGTTTGAGCAAGAGCGGGTACATCCACCGCGTCATCCAGACTTAAGGTGCAACGACGACCAGAGGAAGCAATGGATTTGGCTATATCTCGAGTACCATTTAGTTTCTTGATATTATCGAAGATGGGCTTGGCATCTCGACACATATCATTGAACCGTCCCGTCACTTTCCTGATGGAGAGTTTGCCGTACGGCTGGAACTCCCAGAGGCTCTTGCAATCGAAACAGCAAGCTTCTGGTACTCAAAGATATCTTCTGTGCCTCATCCAAAGTCAACGTGAACTTTTTCTCAGCGCGTATCGTTCCCTTGCTTCGTTCCTCCGCCATTCCAATAAGTCTGAGCTTGGCATTGGTAAGGGACGCTTCTGAGAGAGAGGCGTTATTGAGCAGGGTTATTGCCAGTACTTCTCGATTTGAGATTGACTGGTTGAGCCTGCTTTCATTAGGTGCTCTGCGGCGAGTCCGCGAAACCTAGACACATAACGTTCAAGTCTTCATTGTTCTTGCGCTTGCAAGAAGTCACCTTATTGAAGGAATCAATGAGGCGAGTAACCACGGAGATGGAGGATCTTGGGCAATCAAGTCCACGATCTCTTGCACAGCTTTGACTTGGTCTTCCTGCTTGTAATCGATCTTTCCTTGCTCTTGCGCTTCATCTACAAGACTTTGCTGAGCTTGGCGAAGACCTCGATCGTACAGTTGACGTCCAAGTGTGTGGAATACCGTTTTGTAGAATTTGTCTTCTCCCTTCTCGGCTGCGGTTGCGATTAAGTCAACCCAACTTGCAACTTTCTTTCTCCACGATAGGAGGTCTTGGTCCGGCTCGAATACCGGAGGGTTCATCATGCCAAAACCTTTCTCGAAGTCCTTCCCTGGGCCCATAACTGTAGTATGCGCGTGTAAGCGAGGGGGGCGGGAAAGGAA
Organism: Kappaphycus alvarezii; assembly: GCA_002205965.3. Classification (NCBI taxonomy): domain Eukaryota; phylum Rhodophyta; class Florideophyceae; order Gigartinales; family Solieriaceae; genus Kappaphycus; species Kappaphycus alvarezii. The sequence continues at coordinate 34,867 of NADL03000172.1, forward strand.
GGCACAGTGAACGGGTACAAAGTCCCCGGGATGCCGTTGCAGTCCCGTATTTGGTCGTTTAGTAGATAGGTCACTAGAACGGTCGGTATTTCTCTCTGACCCAAAACTCTCCCCTCTCCTCACACCCCGATCGGGCAGTGAGGGCTTCCTTATATAGCCGTTCGATAGCTATAGAATAGCAGATACATTAGACGATAGCCACTGTATTACCGGGAGCACAGTACAGTAGTACTGCCACTGGCTGTTTAGGGACAAATCATTGGATCTGCCAAGTCAGACCTGTCGTGGCCTGTGATTGGCCGAGACCGTTCGTACAGTATACACTGTACAACAGGTTTCCCTACTTACAGTAGTCCTAGTGTGATAACTTTATGGCATCAGTAGAACGGGTGTCCGCTGCAGGATCCGACTACGTATACTGATGCCATAAAGTGTGCGATTGCTCTTAGCAGGAAAATTGAGTATACCAACCCATTCAAGTAAACCCAATGTAACCCCTTTGAGTATTAAGTATACCAACCCATTCAAGTAAATCCAATTTAACCCCTTTGAGTACCCTATTTACAGTAGTCCTAGTCTGCTATTGCTCTTAGCAGGAAAATGAAGTATATCACCACATTCAAGTAAACCCAATTTACCACTTTGAGTACCAACCCATTCAAGTAAACCCAATTTAACCCTTTTGAGTACCCTACTTAGGCCTCGTCCGCGATTGCTCTTATCAGGAAAGAAGTAAGCTACAGTACCCTAAATGTTACTAGGAAAATTAAGTAAACCACCCCATTTAACACCTTTAAGGTTATCTGGAAATTTATGTAATCCACCCCATTTAACACCTTAAGGTTATCTGGAAATTTATGTAATCCACCCCATTTAACCCTGTTGTCGCTAGCACCGGGTTAGTACACGATAGATACTCAGTGAAGTAACGTTCCTCTCTAGCCGAGGATTTATCTGTACAGGGTCTATATTTCACCTTGCTGGTGATGTAGTAGTGGTGGGTGATTTCTTTTTCCATAGACCAACCCATACCAACCCATTAAGTAAAGCACCATGTTTACCCCTTTAACTTCCAATATTAGGCCTCGTCTGCGATTGCTGTTATCAGGAAAATTAAATAAACCCAAACGTTACCCCTTTAACTTCCATTTACCCAAACATTTTAAACCACCCATTAACTTTAGACAAACCCATATCCACCCCATTAACAATTGTTACCAGGAAAATTGAGTAAACACCTCATTTCACCCCATTAACCCCTTTACACAGACCGCTCAGTACTGAATGAAGGGTACTACTCGAAATCTATATTCGCAGTACAAAGTGGTGCCAAAAGAATAAAAACTGCGTTACACTTGCATCAAATATGAATTGAAGGGTTCCTTCTTGAACAAGCCCAAGAGCTGTTTAGTGCCTTTCTGGAAAATAATTCATATCTGTGCTGCATTCTTATCCATGACAATCATTTCTGTTCATTGCGGCATACCAGGTACATTTCCGATACTGAGAGACGTTCTCAGTTAAAGGATGTCATTATGCACGTTCTTCCAACTTATCTACAAGCAGATATGGTCGGTTGCTGTACCTTGAAAAATGTTCAGTTCGCAGACTCAGATTCCTCTGCGCGTAGCTCAGCTATAGAAGGTTAAGTCCCGTAGCTTGAGGTCATGACATGACAGGCTAATCTTAAGCACAAGGCTTTGCTAATTCGCAACCATGCTCCAATATTGACAGTACTGCACCCGTAATACAATCATGAAACCAATAGGTCAACGACACTATTGAACAAGCAAATTTCTCTTACATAAAAATGGATCGTAGCAAATATTGACGTCAAAACTAAAGCTGCAGCCTAAATGGGATGTTTCTCGCGGAAAGAAATTCCAGAGAAAGGCATTGATCCAGAATAGTGGACTCCGTAACTTTTAGGGGCAGTATCACAAGACGAATCGGGTGGTTCTGTACAATTCAATACAGACAGACATACATACGACAGCCTCACGCTTATACACGTCTGTCCTTTCGAAAGAGTGCTGCTCGCTTTTCCGAAACAACAAGCTATTTTCCAGGGCAACGCAGCTCCTTTATCACTGCAAACTTAGAGAGCATGGAACAACATGCCGCTACACACCTAAAAAGCGTGATTCTCCGTTTTCCTTGCTGGGTCCCTCACTGATAGCGACCTTCTCTTCTGCACTGGCCTTGATCGCACATCCCGTTGGAGCTCCATGGCAAGTTTCTCTTTTGAATCCAGCGTCTGACACCCGTCCCATTCGTCACAGAGTTAAACAAAGAGATAGTAAATGGCTCGTGATTGACGACGGCGACATTGCATTAGCTCGCGTCCAAGGAATAGTTGTCCTCATACTACGGACAAACGAAAATCTGCGTCGGAAAAAAGAGTTTACCTCCTTCAAAAATTCTCCGTTGTTAAGTAGACGTCTGCTCGCTGTTCATTTGGAATCCATCTTCTGCATCTAAACATGTCTCACGGGAAATGAATGCCCGCCTAAGAATAACAAGCACGTGTGTCGTCGCAGCAGCCGTTCGCCCAACCCAAACAGATTTTGTAGTGAACAAGTTATGCAGCCCAGATGAGGGAGTCCTTTCTAACCACGTCCCAAGCCCCTATGCGAAACATCTTCGGAACACTGATCCTAAGTATACGGGATTACAGTATTTCCAGAGCAAATAATATTCCAGGGAGAGAATACAAAGACCATTGTTAGAAACCCAGTAAGAAAGACATACCACAATAACAAATTCCTGTCAATTCGGAGCTGCTATGCAGTCCCGAACTCTGAGCATATCAAATTCATCGAGAAAGCAAGGTACGCCGAAACCACAAACGGAACTTACCTTTTTCCTTTGCGGTCTGTGGCGATCTCCAGACTTGTCTCGCTTATCTTTTGACCTGCTCTCTGCATTTGCCTTGCTCGTGCCGTTTTGCTCATCAGAGCGGGGCTTTTCTTCGCGGCTAGAAAGATTAGGGGCTCCAGCAGCGAGGTGGTTCCCAGCTGCAACTGCCTCGTTCGATGTGCCACCTGCGGCACCCAATGCACTGTAAGTTACAACGGTCTGTTTAGCACCTGACGCTCCATCTGTGTTGTTCGTAAACGACGCATTTCGGCGGATGGGACCTTTGAATTCGGGGTTGCGGCTGTTATCACCATCAGCACCGCTCTCCTTACTCTGGTTATTTGCTTTCCTCTTCTGACGCTGAATGAAGAACTTTCTTTCCGCTGCCTCCTTCTTCGCATTTTCCGCTTGTTGGGTTGGTGTCTTTGGAGCCATTTTGGCGATTTTGTCTCGTACCACCCTCGCTCCTCCCGTATTTCTTGGTCGTCATCGTTCACTAGAGACTCTAATGCAGCCCTGAACGTTGATTTTGTTCCACAAAGCAACAGCTACATCGGGCATTAACCTCGTTAGACGAAGACGAACATTTGCCACAGGATCTCTTGATAAAGATAACAGCTCAGATGCAAACAAATGTGTAAACAACCTGTGACTCAATATCCGCAGTGCCACCGTGCTCCCGTCGATATACGCTAGACGGGTCCAGTACACTTTTCCGCGGGCCCATTCCGATCGGAAATGTTTCAGAATGTGATCCCTTCTCCTCACATCTGGAATGTACCGAACAACCGAAATAAGAGCTGATATGGACGCTCGACGGACAAGGTACGTCGATTCTCTTGCCATCTGAAAGAGAAGTGGCGCAACGTGCTCACACAGCATATCTTGTGGGATTCGACTAGCGCATTGATCAATCTGCTTTGCAAGCAACTCCTGCGTTCTCCACGAGTCATGGGCCATAGTCTCAAGCGACTGAAAGATCGGAGCAAGCTCTCGGGCTGGGGAGTCCTTGGCGTTTGGGCTCACTTGCGGAGAGCCGCTTGGTCCTCCCGATAGCAGCGTGAGAAGTTCAGCAAAGTGTGCAAGGGAGTTCATGCGAACTTGAGGATTTTGATCGGTCATTAAGTTAGCAATCGAGGTCAAAATTTCATCCCGAAGATCTCCGTTTCCTAGAACGCGTGCTGTTTCATGAATCGGCCGCCAGTGTAGCGCGGGTCTCGACATCAGTATCAGCAGAGAGGGCATGAACAACACCGCGAATTTTCTCCGGTCTCCTTGCACCACACACAAGTGCGACGGCAGGGACGTTAAATGCACACCAATGGCGAACAGTAGGACCATTGCACGTTACCATCCGACGCAGAGCATTCAGAGCAGTGTTCCAAGTCTCCTCGTTCGCAAACAAGGATGCACAGCGCACAGGAAATATCCGTAAACCTCGGAAAATATCTCGAGCATCAGGTACGTGTCATCATCAACTGTCCGCAGGTCCGAGGATGCTACCGTGCTTGCGTTTGTGCACTCGCGCAAAAAAGTAGGAAGCAACATAGTCTGGAAACTAGGAGATGTCTCCGACTCATTCTTATGCGCTTCTGCAGATCTCGCAACAGCGCGCATGGCAGCAGCTTCACACGAGCGTTGTCATCAGCCATTAATGAATGCAATTTTGGCCACAATTGCTTCTCCGATATCCGCAGTGGCAACTTTGAGCCAACCGACGCTAACGATTGAGCAATCATAGCCCGTACGGACGGATCCTGGTCATCGCAAAGACGCATCGCTTGACCCAGAAACTGATCCTCCAGCTCTTTTGCTGTGAGGGCATCATTCAGAGACCCAATAATCCTGGCGGCCAGGCGCCTCGACTCGACGGTTGCGCTCGATGCCCTGTCCACAGTAGCAGGTACCACAAGTTGCAAGACATCCTCACGCTGAACCTGCGGCAGCATCATAGATAGAATCTCCCCCCACGCATCAAAGACATCACCACTCTCACTCATCTGAATAATCCGCAAAGCAGCAATTACAATACGCTTTGCGACCGCCTCAGGAATGCGCATGTTGACGACAAAATACAAAGCCTCTGCGGCTGCCATCTGGACTTCCTCCTTCCATCGAACTGCATCGCGGCATATCTCGGGTACCATAAGTGTGAGCGTATCATCCGGACAATGTTCTAAAAACTGTGGAAATTGAAACAAGACAGCCAAGCGCTCCAAGTCAGAGCCATCCAACAATACAAGGGTAGCATTAGCCACACTGGTCAATACGTCATCATTCAAGACGACAAATTCGACACCTGCACCATCAGGATCATAGGTGGCATTTGCCTTTTTGCCTTCCTCGGATTCCGGATTAAGACTGTCGGGATCAGTGACTGAGGAAGCGACTAGGGCGGGTTCGTTATCCGGGTCGGAGGATTGGGCGGATAGCAGATTGGAATAGGAATGAGAAGGCGTCGTTTGTGGGGTTAAAGATGGCACGGAAGATTGGGATGATTCGGAAGTGGACAGAGCCAGGGCATCATCCACGGAGGTGCCGAGAGAAGTGGAGTTGGAAGGCAGCGGAACGGACGAGCTTCTGCCGCCATGCGAGGGGGAGAAGGGAAGAAAAAAAGGGGAAGGGTAAGGAGGGGGTCCTCGTCAGTAGAAGTATGACGTCGGGGAAGTTAAAAAGAAGAAGAAAAATGCGGTGACGCCGTTGCAGGTGGGATGGGGAACGTTCCAACAAACGGGAGAGGTTAGGAACAGAGGGACGCAAAGAATTGAAGTGCAAAAGCGGAAGTTATCGGCAAATCGCCGATAAGTTTGGGATAAACGAAGGGCAAGAGTGACAGGGTGATGCAAACCACGCAAGATCACGTATTGCTCGCAAGAAACAACGTCCGTCCTCCCGCAGACGGCACGGAGACAAGCTGAATCGGAGCACCAATGAAGCGAGGATTTGCACGGAAGGAGCACGAAAAATGTGGCAAGATGAGAGGGCGAGGTATACGAGATATGGATTGATTGCAGCAAAATCACGGAGAAATGAGACGTTGGCTTTGGGTATGGTACGGCGGGAAAACCAAGAGTGGCACCTGAAGAGTTGGGATGGGGGGCACTTGGAGCGAAAGGGACGCCAGAGTTCAGAAGAGGAGGAGGGGAGGAATAGGGGCGGGGACACTTGAAGCGAAAGTGTCAAAACGTGCAGAAAGATGGGTCGTACCGGAATGAAAGAGAAAGTGTGTCAAAGCCGCAAAATGAACGTTGTTTGCGCGGGTTCGCTTGCAAAAAGCTGGTGGGCATGGCGCCCTGCAACAGGTTGATTATTGAACGTAGCACTACATAGCACACGTTGAAATTTTCCAATACAATTAAACAAATTATTAGATTTAAGCTTACATGGCCGTTTAACGAGGCAAAAGAAAAAGAAAAAGAAAAAAAGGGAATGTAGCTTGTTAACGCGGTACACGTATGTGATTCAATGTGACTTAGCTGTAAGGTGGGTCAAAACGGTCAGGAATTGATATGAAAATACCTACAGATCGATGAATCAAATTCTTTTTCCTGCACATCTGTCCAGCCACGTCGACGCACTGTAAGCATGCGTTTCCTGTGAATAGCAGATCGAGCTTGTGCAATTGGTAACGCTATTTTATGTTACAGAACCTGCGCAGTACAGAATTGGAAAACAACTGTAAACCGTTCAATACTGTACCTCGTGAGAGAAGTAAATTATGTAGTACAGTATAATCTTTTTCTTTATTGTTGACAAAAATTAACCCAAAAAACAAAGTGCCGATTCATTTCGAAAAGCAATTACTTAAAACCATTTGATAATCGCCATTGTATTTGCAAAATTATGGCGGAAGTACCTTTGGCTTCAGTAATAGGGGTATTAAGAACAGCAATGTCCAGTACTGTACAGTACAGTACTGGTACGGGGTGTACAGTACAGTAAGGGAAGTCATCCTGAAAAAAAAAGATGAGTACTGTACTGTAAACCTTGATTTTCTATGACCGTTTTTTGTCTCTAGGGCCATTAGAAAGAAGTCTAATGCGTTCAGTCGTACTCAGGTTCTGAAGATTTTCCCCTTTCTCGCCCGCAGTATTTCTGAACGGAAAAGGCCAAAGTCCAGAGTCCAGGATCTCGTTGACTTCCTCGTGCAATTCTTCTGAACTGCGGGGAATTGCACACTCCACTCCACGTGGCTTTCCTGTTGTATCTCAAAAGAGAACTTTTACAATTATATAGGGTTGGAAAGAATAAAAACACTCGAGGTCTTTTGGGAAATGGGAAAGGCTTGGTCGATACTAAAGTCCAGATTGTTCTTGAGCTTGATCTCATTTGAATCCAAACGCTGAATGATGTCACTATTTTCAAAGGCAACCAGCCAATAAGAAAACATTTCCTGATGACCTCCGCGATCCTCACCTTTTCCTTTCAAGTACAGGAGCCAACTGTGCATCCCCGTCAAAACATCGAGATCTTTCAACAATTCCGCGCTCGAGGCTCCCATGCCGCGGTCACCACATTGGTATGGCTCTGCCACACCGCCTTATTAGCTGACGTACATTGTTCAGTAAATCATTTCAGACTATGCATTGAGAGCCGAAATGTTACTCTGACAAACCCGAGCTTACTTCATAAATGGCAGAAACGAGTTTCGAGTACAGTATTCCTTCTCCGTTTACCCCATTTCTGTAGAATCTCGAAGTTGCGGCTATTTTTGGCTACCCGCACATATCCTGTTAATTTCAAATACTGTATTGTATTCATTTGCAACATAACACACCCGCTTTGCCCGCCACAGTAACTTTACTTCATCCGCGGCTCGTCGCTGTTTTCCGGCAATCCTCCAACAGTATTTTTACAATGAAGTACAGTACATTACCGCATAGTACAGTTTTGCACATAAAGTTTTTCAAATTGTTGTCTCCTTGAGAAACAATGTCCAGCATATTGTAATAATCTCCTTGATCGCAACCAGGCAGATGGAGGTCTCTCAGCACCGACCCAGCCAAACGGCGGAAAAGGGAACACTATTCGATACTATGTAGTTGGTGACGGTATTGATCTTCTACCTTTCGCCATTGACATCTGCGGTCAGATTGGATCAACCGGATTTCAGGCTCTTCATGATCCTCGCTACATTTGCAGCTGCGCATCGAGAGAATCACCCCCGCTCTGAATTCGGAATCTCAAGACACGTGTCTCGGCGTTTGTTCTACAATACATGGCGGTTATCCAGAATCACCGAAAACTCCGCACATGCCCCACCACCTGCAACTCGAAACGGGGCTCATGCGTGTTATCCTCCTCAACTCAGTGGAAAGTCTCGTTATCTCCCTTTTCTGCAGATACGGCTATGCGCATGTACTGTACGTAGCTGTATTTTGTAATCTGTGCCGTACAGAGATTTTCTTCGTTCTGCCTGTGGACATTTTGTCAAAAGCCAGGGAATCATGTCAATGTATCACTGGCTCTATATCGCCTCAGTCCAAAACTGATGTCAATACTGTCGCGCGACACCCAGTGATTATTTTACTGTAAGTACGGTATTTCGTGTCCTCACTATACGTCTGTAACCTTTGCACCACTGGCACAATGTTCGATTCTGTGGGATCCCCATCTGAAGCATCATCCGAGGTCATCGGTGAGCACCCATAACCATCGCGAAGCGCAGCGGTAATTGCCCTGGGAGACTGAAATGTCGCCTGTACCAGAAACTACAGTAAGCTACGCAACTTGGTCCACATGTGCCGCTTAGATAATTTTCCGCGCCCACAACCGCGGGGTTTTCCTCCCAATAACCTCCTCTAGTGTGTCCTCATGACCCTGCACGTTGCACGTATTGCACATAACCTTAGCCGAAGTAAAAGTAACACTCGCATTAAACCATCTGCATGAACACGTCAAGTTCATTCATGTTTACGACGTAGCCAATAATTGAAGAGTCTTGGGACCACAGACTACCTCAATTGTCATCAGGAAAACTGAGCAAAACACAACTCATTAACCCCAGTAACACGTTCACGGAAAATTAAGTAAACCACCTAATTCACCTTAACGTTCCAAGGGTGACGTGAAGGCGCGAGAGTGGGGTTATCACGGCCATGGAGAAGGACATAGACCTGCCTATGATGGAACTATACGCAACCGAGCGATTGTGGGTTCCGCTTTCAGCACGGACCGGTAGGACGTTCAACCCCTGCGACTTTACACTCAACCTCCGTTATCAGGAAAATTGAGTAAACCGCATTAACACAACCCCTTTTTTCAAAACTTCCCTACTATCAGTGTCCTCGTCCCCACGTCCGACCTTGATACACGATTACGGAGAGGAAGGCGAAGGCGAAGGAGATTGACATGACTTGGACATCCCGGAGGATCCCACAACGCCTTTCGCTTACTCTTGCTCCCTAAAGAAACAGCATATAGTGAACTACCCCGTGGTACCGAACACCGCGCGCCAGTCACCTAATGGCGGGAAGCTCCAATCCTCTACCTTGGTGGAAGCCGCCGAATTCCAAAAAAACACCAGGCGTATATAGGCAGACGTCACGGCGCGAAAGTAAGTGCGGTTATTACGGCCACAGAGAAGGACACTAACTTGCCTGGATGGGACCATACGGCACGGAGCGTTCGAGGGTGCCTGCTCGTTGGACAGACTGGTCTGATTTCAACTCTTTAGAAGGCGACGACGTCGGTGAGTGCGTTGCCGATCTGGAGGATTTAGAAATTGGTGGGGAGGAGGATGAGTAGGTGGTGGGCATATCTCATGATATGCTCAAAGCATTTTGCTTGATACACACAACCTTCGATATCAGGAAACTCAAAATATAGGCCTCGTCTGCGCTATTGCTTTCATCAGGAAATTTCAGTAAACTTCCCCATTTAACCCAATTAACCAGCTGGGAGTATCAACGTCAGGAGGATCTGAGGCAGTTTTCTACTTTTATACGGCGACTTTACGAGGATGGCGCAATCGCGGAGTATGCACTGTTAACCGTTGACCTTCAACCGCTTTCAACTTGGTCTGCCGCAGTGCGTTTTTGACTGAGGTCGAGCAAAAGATTCCGGAGCTCTTCCCTTAGTCCATTACACGTACGCTGTAAACTCGGGTCATCTGTGGTGTAGGGATGATGTAACGGAGCGTGGTAGGCGTGCAGCAGGGCGATCCGCTGGGCGCACTTTATTCTCTCTTGTGCTGCAAAAAGTGATGCGGACACTCAAAACCCGCCTGGAAAATGTGGGCGACATCACAAACAGGCCTTCTCTACTCCTTCAGCTGTGGTACTTGGGCGATGGCTATATTGTTGGCACCATGAAGCCATTGAACGACACTAGTTGCTCTCGTCCCCGGAGGTGCGCTCTTCGGGTTTACACCTGTGCATGGATAAGTGTGCCGTCTGGTGGCCAACCGCCCCCACCTGTTCAGCAGTCCCTCCCATGAGCTTCGCCAGAACTATGACGACGGGTCAAAGTGCTCCGCGCCCCATCGGGTCGGACCTATTCATGGAGCGCGAGATCTCAGAGCGCGTCACTTCGTTATAGCCCTCCTCAAATCCTGTTAACCCTGGAAGATACTCATGTGGCTCTCCACCTTCTGCGGACCTGCTTTGGTGTTGTCGGATCAACTACCTCTTACGTGTAGTTCCCCCTCATTCCACTCATAATGGGAGCTACGCAATTCGACACCGCTGCTGAAGACACGCTGCTGGGGTTGATGGGCGGGGTTCTGGACGAAGACACATTTTCGGGAATTGCAACTTCCTATGGCGCCCTTTGGGCTCCGCATGCCAACATGTGGCATCGGGCTCCGCTCCGCTAAGCTCACTGCGGCGGCTGCCTTCCTTTCCTCCGTATCCCTCACGCGTGCCTGTGGTCTACCCTTCTTCCTGTGCTACCGAACACTGCTCTCCAATCTTACGCATCCGCAGTTCGGGCACAAGATGAGTGGAAGACACAAGTGGCACCCGAGCAGGTTGTCCAGTTCACGGCTATCGACTCAAGGCAGCGGTTTGGGCAAGGGCAACTAGCTTGCCCAGTTGACGAAAAGGCTTTGACGCCATGCAAAGGGGGATGAAAGGACCGTGGCATACCGAGCCTCGTTATCAGTGGATGGTTGCAAGGACTGTCTTTCATGCCAACCGGCCCAGGCTTGGGTACCTACATCTCGGACCGCAATTACAAGACTTGGCTGCAGTTCTATTGCAGGCACCATTGCTTCCCCCGCTTCAAAATGCCACAAGGGGGATGCACGACACTTATGGATCAGTACGGTGACCACGCGCTGTGCCGTGCTTACGGATCTAACGGCGCGGTGGCGGCCATGACTCGCAAACACGGCTGTTTGCCACAGACCTCTCCAAAGCCGACCGACACCCTTTCCTCGAGCCCCCACAACGCGGCCATGCAGTTCGCTCGTACATCAAGGCGCTTGGAGAGAACGGGTGCACGGACTATTACGACGTAACCGTCATCTATCCCTTGACCCTCCTCTGCGTCCCCTCCCTGGCGCGATGCCCACTAAAGTCCCTTAACCATGCTCGCCTTGGCAAGGACACTCGCTTTGCCGAATTGATACGTTCAAAGGGTCCTGGGTATCGCTTCACTGCGCTTCCACTCTCCACGTCGCGGGGCTTGCACCCGAATGCTCGGTACTTAGCCAACCGGGTTGCGACTGGCATTGCCGCACGTGCAGCTGTTCCGATTGCTGAGCCTCGGCAATCACTGTTCGAACGTTACGTGGCGAGACTCGTCCAGATTAACACCAGTTGTCTTCTGGAAGGAGTTTTGGGCGAATCTTAATGACAGCAAGTTGCTTTCAGAGAACCTCCGTCTTCTGGATACCCAGTCGCAACGCAATGTAGTTCTCGTCTCTTTAACCATTAACCCTCGTATTCGTAATCTCAACCTTAACCTCACCTCCAGTACAGTACTGTATCAGCCCTCCCTTAAAAACGGGTCAAAATTTGAATTTTAACCGAAAAATCACTTAAATTTTAATATTTTCACATAAAATCTTACCCACTCACTCTTCCCGCCATCACAAGGCACCTAAGCATTAGTACGAATATCAGCTATCTGCTAGATACACAGCCGCCCACATCTTTCAAATACTAAAGCACCCAACCATTTCCCCCGCAAGTATTAGAATTCGAAGTAAGTTTCACCAACAGATGTCGCGAAAATTCAAGGATTAGAGTAGAAAAAGCAGATGGGCGGCGTTACCGGCGAGTCTGAAAAAAACGTAGTCATTCTGCTAGTGTAGAACAGTTGGTTAAGTTGGTAATAAAATTGTTGATGCTATTTTTTTACTTCAGTGCGCAAGGCGGCTAGACCTCTTGTAGGCAGTAGATGCCGCCGACTATCCACAGCACATCAACTAACTACTTAGACTAAATTCCGTAGGTGATAGTCTTGCGGACGGTCCTAGTGACCCTTACACTACAACACTCCTAGCAGGCATCGCTAACAGTACAAAAGGGTAGAGAAACTATAGACCAAGTAGGATAGAAATAGCAGTAAGGACAAATAGCTACAATACTGGACTGAAAACAGTACATAGATACTGTAATTTTATTGCATTAAGTCTCACTATATTGCTAGCTAAGAGCTAACAGGATGGTCCACGTCGTCCACGTGCAGGGACATGCGCGAGAAAATAGCTTGCGCAACTGACGACCAGATAGTGCAACTAATGCGACTCAACACGCCCTTGCGGATCACTCCGACAGGGTGCCGAACTTCTCCGCAATACGCGGCAGAAGACCCTCTATGATGAGGAAGGCGAAGGTGACCCCAGAGAATCAAATGCAAGCGGTTGAAATTCAAAGTTGGGGGCTTGGGTCAGGTTTTCTGAGGGCGGTGGCAGACGCCGCGAAATTTTTCATTCCAGGTCAGTCACCTCGTTGCGTGAGCGATAGCCGCGGCACCCCCTATTTCGCGGGTGGCCGCGATCGTACGTTGTCCTTGAACGGAGAGACGACGGTGACATCACAGGCAATGGGGCGGACCGCGTTGCCGTCGGGGACAAGCGGTGGGTGGACAAGGATGTCAGCGGGTCGAAGCTCAGTACCTGGGACAAGGAGTGGGGCCTCCAACTGACAGTCTAGGCCTGCTGCGCGGGCGATACGACTGGCGATGACGTTGCGTAGCGAGTTATGCCGGTGTTTTCGACCGATAGATTTTATGTATCCTGTATTTGGACAACAACAATCAATGTAAAACTACAGCAATTCCATTTTATTACGTACGAATAGTGCTGACAAAGAACTCTGCGGTAGATGATTTTAATTGATAGATTTTAGATTATTTTATTGTACTTTACACTGTAAGTTGGGCTACACAACTGTACTGTATTTCGTCAGTTACGTACTCTACAGTATACTTTCGACTTGCACACCTCTGGCATGGTAATCTAAAGTGTAAAAGAATGGTTCATGTTGCATTCCGCGAACCATTACCACCATAAAACAAAAATCAACAACAAAGACAGCAAAGATTGTGTCCCTCCCTCCCCCCCATTATTGTGTCGGTATAGCAAAAACCAATTGGTTGAGATTCGGCTGTCGGACCCGCTCATCTAGGGGGCGAAAACACATTCTGGAATTAAACATTCGCTCTCTTCGACACTAACTCTTTCACCGCCAGTTTTCCCCCCTCGTATTTGTGGTCCTCGGCTGTTCTGTGCTCTTGGTATTTTTTCTTGCTTCTGGCCTTGGTGTTCTTCTTGTTCTTGGAGTTGATTCTCATTTTGATTTTGCTTCTGGTCTTGTTGCTTCTGGTCTTTTTCAGTGTTCGGTGTTGGTCAGCAGTTGTTCTCGCTCTTGCTTGGTGCTCGGTTGCTGGTGGAACTCTGCGGTTTATCTGGGAATCTACATTGCTCGCTGGTGAAAATTCAGTTCTGATGTGGCTGGTCGTCTACCTGGTGGAACATTTCTCTGTTGCTTTATTATTTGAGTCTTTACGTTTTAAGCTTTAGCTTTCATTGATCACTTAGCTGTTCTGAGTATCTTTGTTGGGTCTCTTATAACTAGTAAGTTAACCTATAGCATTACTTACAGGCAAGTAAAAGGTATCTAACGTACTGACCATTGAATTTATAGTTTCTTCCATACGTGAGCACTTGGAGGACATCTTCAGTTCAGGGCTTGACTCTGACGAGGGACGGAACCAGGCCCCTGCTCTCATTGACGACTAGGAAGTGAGTGCTGAGAAGGAAGTCCCAGAAGAGACTCCTCTTTTCCATGCAGTAACGCCTGGCAACAACTTTCCTTCACCGAACTCCCCCTCTCTGCCGTCAACGTCGGTCGTGAACTTCGATACTGCCCGTCTCCCCTTCGCTCAACCTGTAACCACGGCTCCTTCTCCTCCTCCTGCACAGTCTCTCGTTGCCGCTGCTCCTTCTCCCCTGGATCTAACCTTTCGAATCCACAGGCTCCCCGTCCCCCCAATGCCACAGCCTCAAGCAGTCGTCCGTCCTCTGTGCCCTCCAGGTCTCGTCGGGTGCAGCCCATCGACGAAGGGCTTTCTCACCACATCTACTGAATGCCTAACGACCTAATTAAAAAGAAGAAGAAGGAAAGAATCCCAAAGGTTTTCTGCAAGCCGTGCAACCGCAAATTATCCTCCTAGCTCCAACGCAAGGTACATGAAGAAGGAAAGGAACACATCTATGAGGTCTTGAAATTGGATTATCCGAACGGATTCCGCTGCGAGCTGTGCAAGGTAATCATTCAAACAAGCCTGACACAGAACGCGATAATCTCAGCAAAAAACACGTCAACATCGAGAAAATCCGCTTAGGCCTTCGATACCGTAGGTACGAGTACCCAACTTCTTTTTCTATACTTTCATCCAATTTCAGTTGATCTTTTAAAACCCTTGATAATTGAAACCCTCCCAATTATTGACCCTTTACTGCTCCAACACATTGCAAAAGGCCGGTTATTAAAATGGTGATAGTGGAGTGCATCCGAAACACCCTTAATGCGTTCAAACTTACGTCCGAGTCGCATTTTGACGTCAAAGCTTCCCTTTCCCTTTACATCAACACAGAACTGCAGCTCTTATACACTACGGATTTTCTTCCTGATCCGGCGATATTATTCAGGCTTTTCCGAGACTGAGTGATGCTAAAAGGGCTACAATATACGCAGCATCCGAAAATTTAGCGAATATCTTGCATTCCATCCATGTTATATGACCTGGAACGGGATAAAAGGGAAGCATACGAGATACTCTCCACCGCTAGAAGATATTCCTATGTGCCTTCACCTTCCAAAAGAAATGAGAAATATCGCCATGTTGACGATTCTTAAGTCTCCCACAACTTTGCCACTCGTTTAAAGCACACAGAAAAGTTCACTAGTAAACTTGGTGAGGATATCAATGATTACATATCCAATTACCTTGATGCCACTGCGGATTTCGAACTCAATAACAATAAGGAGTTACAATAATTTCATAGTTTTTTTGATGGTGAAGCGAAAATGTTTTATTGTGAGCATATATCTGGGCAATTGTGAAATGTTTGCAGCAGCGTTGTCTATAATGAGGGAAGAGTACAATAGATTTACTCGTCAGAATCGCATTTGTAAGCACTTACAAAGTTTCTTAATATTAAGATTGTCCGCTATATGATCGAAATCAAGCGTTGTACTGTGCCCGAGGCTTTGGAAGAACTAAGGAAAAAATCACTAAAATTCTCCGCAAGGACCCTTACAGCACAGTTTTGAAGAAGATAAATTCGAATATCTCTTTAAAGACTTCATTGGTGCCCCCTAGGCCAAAGCATCGATTGAGGATGCCCTATGTGCAAAAAAACATTGTATTTTTCAACATCTATATGTCACAGCCTGGCTATCTATTTTTTTTGCGCGCGCATGCTGTTCTTACTACTGTACGGACAGCCTTCAAATAAGATCGCGATCATCTGCTCCCGCTTCGTATCTAATCCGTTATGAACAAGCCAAACGATTGAATGGCTCCGGTAAAGATACCCGTGGTAAAAATGGCGTTGACTGCTTCGGCAATGTTCGTCATTATAACAATTGTCGCAACAAAAAACATTTTATTCGAGACTGTCCAATGCCACGTAACGCCACGAATAATGTCCATAAATCATTAGGAAGGAATCCTCACCGTGCCAAGCAAATACCGTTCGACTATGTCAACAAGTCGAGGAAGCTATGTTTAATGATGAGGAAGATGTTCAGTATCCATTCTACGACACCGAGGAGAAATTCAATGCTCCAAAGAGGTTGAAGAAGGTAAATAAAGCAATGAAAAAGAAAACTACGATACTACTCACAATTTTCACAATGAAATAATGGAGCCCGAGCTTGACAGCTTTGGTGTCGACGTTGATCCCATGTATTTTCTGTAATGAACAGTAAGTATCCCTCCCGTATAAGAAAATTCTCATTCGTTACTGCTCTCCACAAAATTAGGTCTCCTTCCCCAGTCGATAGAAGGTCAAGTTTCAGTCGGTGCATCTGCGTTCATGGTAAAAAGGTACAGCCTTACACTTTTTTTTTGACAGATGCAGAAACAATTTACCTGAAAGGTAAACAAAGTCTGAATGGACAAACGGAATGGAAGGGCGCATGCATTGACTGTGGTGCGAAGGGAACAGTGATCGGTCTTCAACAATCCCGTGCTTTTTGTCAGTTCATTGGAGCAAAGCTCAAATTGAGTAAAATCAAGAACTTACTTATACAGGTTCGACAAAGCATCAAGCGCGCTATCGGCTTGATCAACATTAAAGTCCCACCGCCTACATCCCCTTTCTCAATGAAGGTTGATTTCGTTAACTCAGACATACCATTCCTATAAGGACTTGACACAACCGACAAATTGCAGCTATATTTCAACAGTGTGGAAAATACGGTTTGTAATCCGGCCCATAAATGGAAGATGCCTGTACTTCGTAAAAATGGTCACGCATATCTCCTATAGAATCAAGATTTCATCAAATTTCACATTACGAGCTGACCAAAACTTCATCGAGGGTTCTATTACCCGTCCACTGATAAGTTACTGAGCCTTCTCAACAGAGCTTGACCAGAAGATTGTGATGTCAATACGAAAAAAATCCTGGAGAAGATTTCGCGACATTGCGACACATTTCAGCGCCTTGGTCCTACTCCTGTTCGTTTTAAGGTATCCATGCTAGTAACAGATGAACTAGTGTTCGGGAATAACTTCTCGGTTTGATGTTTCTCAAATCATCCAGTTCTTCATGTCATCGACATAGCAACTCATTTCACTAGCGCTGTTTTCTTGGATCAGAACTCAGCATACAATCAGGGTGTTAAAGGAATCTGTATGAAATTTCTAAAGTCTTGGTGCTTAGAATGTAATGGCTATCCCAATCAGATTCGCACCGAGGATTGATCAGTCGTTACCTCTCCCCGATAGAAGGATATCTTGAATGGATGTGTATCGAGCTTAGAATAACTGGTGTCGAAGCTCGTAAGTCTCTCGATATTGGGGTAATACTTCATGCTGTACTACGTCGTGTCTATTTAAAGGTATATCGGACCTACCCCAATATCAAAAATGAGCTTTTACTCTAGATTGCTAACAAGCAATGAATGAAACCATCGGAGAATATGGTTTAGTCCGTTCACTTCTGGTACTCGGAATACAGCCTAGATTCCCAGTTCTAAACTCTAGGCTACCACAGCAAAGTGCACACATGAAAAGTATTGCTGATTCCATGACGGAAATGAACAATATAGTTGCAGAAAGACGTATCGCAACTGCTTTACGTAGCAATGTCCCTTCTGCAACAGATAGAGTTTACTACCCTAGTGATTAAGTTCTCATCGTCAGAGAGAAAGAGAGGAAATAATTAGGTCCTTACACGGTTATAGAATTTCATGACAAAATAGTTAATGTTCAGAGGGGAAATTCGCCGATGTAACGTTTCAATACCCAACAAGCGAGACCTTACTTTCGTGAACTAGGAGAAGAAAATATTGACCCCTCGGAATTATTCCCCCCTCTGAATTCTATTAAACTATGTTGAAACCATTCCGTTCCAAAAAAAGCCCCCCTTGTCCTCTCTTCTCTGCTCAACTCACAGACACTATTAATACGAAAGATCCCCGGGAAAGAATTTGGTCCAGCTAAGCGAAAATAAATCATGGGACTTACTGAGCGTGGAACATGGAAAGTAGTAAGCAAGGATGAAGTTCCAGATAATTTCAACGTTCTAGACAGAAGATTTGTACTTGCCATCAAGGACTCCGGCACTGATCGCGAAGTATGGAAAGCTAGATTCGTTGTCCGCAGAAATAGGTGTAAAAAGAAAGAATTTATTGTTCATGATAGCAGATTTACTCGCCAACATTCAATTCGCATACTGGTTGGACTCGGATGTTACACAGATATATTTACAAAGTGCCGAGAAAATCCTAAGAGGCATTTATGTGAAGCCAACCAAGGAGTTCGAGCTTGGTATTGATGCAATGCTACAGCTTCTAAAGGAACTTTATGGACTCCCTGATAGCGGTGATTACTGCGGAAGAACGATATACTAGCATCTTCGATCTGATCTTGGAATAGAATCCCCAACTAATGACGGATCATTCTTCTTCAAGATGCTCGACAAGAAGCTTTGTGGTCTTCGCGTGAAATACTTCTACGATTTACTACAAGATAGAAATGAACACTTTAAAAAATACTGAATGAAAACAAAGCATCTCTTTAAATGCAAACGTAGAGAATATGGCAACATCCAATTCTCTGGAGCGCAGATCGAGAGAACGCCCTTCAGCTTCGAAGTGCATAAATACGACTACATAAAGAGACCCATGCTACTCCCTCCTGATGCATACTCAGTTCTTACAAATCTCAGAAGGCTAAACTTGCTTGCGTATCGTACAATACACCTGAAGTTTCATTTTGAGTCGCTCAAGCTGCTCAACTTGCAGACGATGTGTCCAGAAAAGATCCCTAAAAGCATATGAAGAGAATTAATCTCGCTTTACATTTTGTCAAGAATGACAACTTTATGAGACTCAAGTCCCAAAGCTCGATGCTAATTCACTTCATCTACGAGTTTATTCCGACGCATCTTTTGCGACAATTATTGACGGATAGTCACAGCTTGGTTAGATTATATTATTTTCAGATGACACTGCAAAATTTCAACCTCTCTACTGGTCGTCGCAGAGGTCTAAACGTGTGACTAGATCTGTGCTTGGCAGTGAAGTTATGGCATTAGCTGACATACAGAAAAGGTGGGAATGTTAGAATTCGAAGTAGGTTTCATCAACAGACAATGTAAAACTACAGCAATTCCATTTTATTACGTACGAATAGTGCTGACAAAGAACTCTGCGGTAGATGATTTTAATTGATAGATTTTAGATTATTTTATTGTACTTTATACTGTAAGTTAGGCTACACAACTGTACTGTATTTCGTCAGTTTCGTACTCTATAGTATACTTTTGACTTGCACACCTCTGGCATGGTAATCAAAAGTGTAAAAGAACGGTTCATGTTGCATTCCGCGCACTATCACCACCATAAAACAAAAAACATCAACAAAGACAGTAAAGCTTGTTTGCATACCCCCCCCATTATTGTGCCCGGTATAGCACAAACCAATTGGCCGAGACTCAGCTGCCGCTCCCGCTCATCTGCGGAGCGAAACTGCATAAAGGAAGACAGACCCATTTGTCTTTTTCTTTGAATATACTGGAATTAGAACCATAAACATGTTTTCTAATTATCTACTAAGAACCCTAGTGACAGGTCTACAAGTAAACCGGATCAATTTTTTCAAACTATTACACGCCAAATTGGTAATCTCACCGCGAGTACGAACAAGGTGCATTGCTAATAGCCTACAATCTTGACTCGATGGTTTCAGTTTACGGGCTCTTTCCGCCCTTCACGACAGCCATATCTCACGAGTTTTCCGTTGCTACTCTGCTGAAGGTCTCTCGCGAGCTTACCGGACGGCTTCCTAAGCTTTCTCTCTACATCACTGCTAACGCTCGTAGCTATCCTGCTCCTGATGCTCCCGTTCCGGTCTTCCCATTTCATCTCCAGACTGAAGTAAGTCGATAAAATCCTCACGAGAGAGTAGCAGACCACTAGTGGTATTCAAATGACCATTTGATATAACGTTAGCATAAGAACGAAGCAAGTGTGCGACTTCACCAAGTCCTTGCATAACTGCTTATAATTTGTAAATAATTCCTGCCTCGAACTTCTCCCATTGTTTTGGTAATGTAGGTAAGAAATATAAAATTCGCGTAAATGCCTACATTAAACCGACACCACAACTGACTTCAAATGAACTCAATGATCACATTTGCGGGTGTTACAGCGTGAAAATAGGTTTAAATAATGAATTAAAATAGAGTATATATATCATTTGAGAGCTCCTTGCCAGAGGACATTGACAGCAGTCAGCTTTTGATTGCCTTACGGACGTTATGCGTAAAAGACGAAAAAAGCTTAGTATAGTGCTTTCGTCCTATGAATTCTGTGAGAAGGGAGGGAAACTACAATAATTGTTGAACGGATCGTAAAAGGGAGTCGTAAAAGGCGGTCGTAAAATGTGCCCATGTGCTCTTTACGTGTTTGTGATTACTGATGATGAAACCATATTGATAGGAATTATTCGAGGGAAGCATTCATGATTTAACTTATTGAATCAGTACTTATTGGAATTCAATATTTCAGTCTGTTAATTTTAAGTGATCACGTCCGATACATGATTTTTAATGGAATTACGTAATGAAGTATTATGGCCTCATTGGACAAGTACAACTCGTCAACAGGGTTACAATATTTACTATTAAAGCACTTACTGCACAAGAAATGAGTCGAAATAAGGCAGAAAAACGATCGTTACAGACTAGAACTCAGAATCTAAGTAAAAGTGTTATTTTTTCAATTTTTATCTTAGTCGTTTACCAACCCGTATTTTACCTTTTGAGGATAATACGTTTTTCTTTGAAAAGATGCATAACTCTAGCTGTAACATGATCCGAAAGCAAATTGGGAGCAAGCGAAATGTTCTTGAACTTATCCAGTAATTATTTTGTTTCCTCCAAAAAGCTTTGTGCTCTTTCAAAGAATGTTTCGGAGTCCAAGCCCGCGGGACTAAGATAAAAAACCAGACAGTTTGTAGGGAGTAAATCTTTTGGCGTTTGCCGACTTCTGACCCTTTGAACACGGAGTTTTAATAAATGCCTGCGAGAATTGCAACAAGTGTCCAAAAGTTCCCATCCGCACTTATCACTGGCATTAATTTAGCGTGATCTGCGTTTCCTGTAAAGTGGACCTTTACTGCGATATCTAATCCCTTTGCTTTCATCACACCTTTAACGCGACTAAGCATTACCGTGAGGGTAGATGTTACAGTTTCATTTATATTACAGACTTGGTAAGCCAATGTGATCTTAAATCATTCTTAAATATGGGTCAACCTGGCGAATTGCTTGGACAAATTCTCCAGGGACATTGATCTAGGTCGAGCTTGTTCAAGTTGCGCCTTTTGGCGCAAATTGATTTCTGGGAGATGAAGCAGAAACTTTTTAATGTAGGATTATCCAAGGCGACCCGCCTTGAATGGAAGCTGTGCTTGACGTTGATTGGGTCCTTAATTAATTCAGAAGGAAGTGGAAAGCAGTTTTCCGCAAACTCAATTATAGTCCTGAATATCAGGACTTCCTCTCATTTAGAAAGAGCCTTCGTATGCGCCCTGGGATTGACAGTCTCGTGCATCGGTCGAGTAATGTTACGGTGTAGTCTGGAGTGGTTGACGCGATGTTTCCTTGCTGATGATCGACGAAATATGGCGTTATTTTGTCGTTAATAGAAATTTGCGAAGTAGCTGAATCTCCCTTTGATAACCGGGCTCATGTATGCATGTGATGATGTTCCAATGGAGCAAAATGTAGAATATATTCTAATCATATGACGAAAGGATAAAATTTTATATCTAATTTGATATAATAGCGTGATAAGAAGACAATTTTGTGGTCTGATTGGCGCGAAAGCTTGTGCACTTTATGGTAGGGTGGTAGGGATGTGAACTTCATTAGAATATTACCTCAAATTGTTAAAGTTTGTCTGAAATTATGATCCAATTTGCCTACTGGATCCGCTTTCACGCACTTAGATGATATTTTGCAAGTACAAAATGTCTACAATGGACGTGAAATACTCTAAGGAAAAGGTGGCTCATTAGTGTTCAGCTGACCGGGGAAACAATTTATTCAATGTCTCACGGCTGGTTCAGGACCATTGTCTGCGGTATTTCAGTGCTTAAAATAATCCCATAGAATCACAGATACTCGTAGCTAGCGTGAGACGTTAGTATAAGAATAAATAATTTGGAAATATCCTACTATCAGGAACCAACAGCTTTCGGAAAGAAAAGCAAAAATTGAAACAAAGAATACTGGGAAACTAAAGTAAAGGGGGAAAGTAGGATTGTTTAAGGAGAATTATGGAAAGTTTGGGGGTCTCATGAATTTGAATTCAAATCACGATCGATTGTCTACACTACAGTGCATTTTTTCAAGTAAAGGCACTGAAAAAGTGAAACAATACTTCCGTCGCATAGTGGTTATCGCGACAAACGATTTAGAGTTTCCCAACCGCAAAGGGAACCTTCCGAGTTGACAAAAGAGATTTTTTTATAATTTGATACGTTTCTTCCTACCTTTTTCTATCCATCCTTCAATATACAAGAAATATGACACAATCAAAAAGTGAATAAGTCCATCACACGAAAACGGATGCAAATCCTGCTACCGAGTGATAACGTAAATCGTTCGTTACGACAAAAAAAGGATCTTAGCAGAGCTATAGACTATATATTTAGTCAAGAAGGACTAGAAGTAAAGAATGAATATTTGGTATACTCAAGTAGAGCAAAATCACCCATTCAAATTTTATAGCTCAAATTCTCTATACATTTTACTTATATATAAAAATACAGAAAGAAAATCTGATATACCAAAATCTCGCACAAATCACCAATTTATAGTGGACAGCTCAACTTATATTTATAGAGGAGGCTCCCGAACATTAAATGAGTAAATAAAATATCTGAAAGTATCTAATTTTCTTCACACCAGATTTTGTTTGGGAGCGATGAAAGGAAACTTAAGTCAAAGGCAAAGAACTTAAGGAAAGGTTCTAAAATCTCGAATTTCGAAGCATTACGATCTTAGTCTGCATTTAATTCTAATAATATTCAAGAAAAATCGCAGAAACATAATGCCGCCTGCGAATTTCAAATCAAATCTGACTATGCCTTTATCCAGCTTCAATCGTGACCTGAAACTTTGAAATATAAAATGTAGCATTTTAAGCATTGTTAAAGATTCAATGTGGCCTCTGTATCAATGCAAAATTGATGTAGAAAAAGCAAAAAATGAGCACTTTTCATGGCAATTAATATGTCTCATTTCCTGAAACATGAGACGTTGATTGCAACTATGCCTCCTCCTGCGAATTTATTTACATTGAAAGAGGTCCATTAATTTCTCTCTGGGTACTTTATATTATCCTCCTCCATCTTATTTTCGTTGAACACAATCCTCATATCATTTTACACTTCAAACCATCCTTTACTGTAATTATCGATGGTATACCAGTCTTTGAAGTCCTCTTCAACGACAATCCTAACCGTCCAATGAGGGATGTGTCAAAAGACTACGTGAATATCCTCCAGTGGAATTTATTTTAAGAAGGATATTACCCTCGGCCAAGTGTAACGTTCCGAATTATCAGGGATTATTTGTACTTCAAAGGACTTGAATATGTGCCTTATTCAGAGATTGATTGCGTGTATATTGGTTTACCAACTTTACTGTAAACAAAAAAAAGCTGCTCGAAGTAATGCGCACTGATTGTTGAGGGTATCCTAAGGTCTTAAAACATGGGAGATCGCTCACCAATCCCTTTTGTTCAGCAATAGCATATCTCTTGAAAAGGTTTCCAAACTTGCTCACGCCTTAGCAGCAATGTTCAAAAAAGATGAAATATTCAGTGTTGAGATGTGTGAGGACCTCAACGAAGCCGTTAGTCTGTACAGAGGAGCCACAAATGGCTATGAATTGACACTAGTTCATCGATTATAATTTGTTCCGAATTTCGTCGATGGGGAGGTTCTTCGATTCTATCGCAAATAAGTACAAATGGAAATTTGGAAAGTTTCCCGGAAGCTTGATTAAATATTCGATCGGAATTTTGCAGAAAATTTCGAAGAATAGAGTGCGTTCATACCAAAATGTTTCAAGGCTGAATTTAATTATCAAGGAGAAACAGATGGCAGTATCAGAGGCTTGGAAGAGCTCTACGAAAGATTAGAAAATTTATCCTGCAAGGCCCAGGAAACCACAGAAACGAATTTTACATCTTGTAATACATGTAACGAGCCCCTATTTGGGAACTCATAGGCTCTTCATGCTATCTCTCAATCAATCGCATCTGATACGCCAGAATTTCAGAATAGTTTTACAAATCTGGGCTCATCTTGGCTCCAGAATCAAGAAAAAGAGGAGAGAAAGCGAAGGGATGGACTATTATGCAAGAATAAAATGGTAAATGAGAAGCTCTCTCACAATTTCTATGAGGGACAGAGTTTTTAGGCTAGATAACAAAAAATGAAACCAAATCTTCGATTTCACATAAACACTGAGGAAATTACCAAATGGGGCTTCCCTTAAAACGGAATGTATGACATACGACACATAAGAGTCTGTCATAGTTATAAAAAACAGTATCCCTTCTTCGTAATTTACCCATGAAAATGTCGGAGCATAATAGGGATAGCTAAAAAACTTCTCTGTAATCAACTTATGAACGCTCCACCCATACTATTTGAACATTTTGAACATTTTAAACATGAAAAAGGAACATAATCCAGCGAAGGATAAAATTAAGAAACAAATAACTTTGCAGAAGAAGCAACAGAACGAGACTTAATAATTCCTGTAAATGATACGCATCAAGAATCTCAGTAACAGCGGAAATTATTTGAAATATTTGAATCTTATCAAAAGGTTTCAATCATAAATTGGATTTCAGAGGATTTGAGAGCAGATGCAGCTAAGATATCCAAAGCAGAATATAACTGCAAAGTACATCAAGCTTCATATATGCGTCAGGGAGGAATAGATGAAAAATAAATTCATTGCTCTATTCTAGAAAACAGCACTGATCAATTAAGGAAAGGAAATTTTTCATCACATTCGAAGCTGCAGAAATAAATTGAGTATTCAGAAAAATTACCTTCAATCCACCATCAGAGGCACGGAAAATGAGTTGATGGTGGAGTAAAATAAATAGTAATCGGTTTTCCTAAAGCAATGGAATACTTTCAGTTTTCAGGAGTTAAATTAAAACCTAATCATAATCATAATCTCTACAGGTTCGAAAATTAGCGAGGGTGTTCAAAAAGTTGCATTTAAATCATAATTCCAATGCCATAAAATCAATCTGTTCCAATAAACGGCAATATTTTCACTGAAAATACCATTTTTCTATGCCTTTATAAGTTGTGAAAGTACCAAATGTATTTTGACAAAATGTCAAACATTTTGAAATGGGCACTTGCAAAATGGTGAATTCCAGCTGTACGAAAATTCGGACGCGCACGAATTGATTGGAAATGGGAATGTGTTCTTTTCACTGGGTTAGAAATGTCTAAACCTCATATTTGATTCCAACACGCACACGATTACGAATTACTCAATCTCTTCAACTGAGCTAAACTAGATGAAGTAGATAAATCAACAGGGAAGATCCTGAGAGAAAATTTAGAGCGTAGGATACCTGTCATCGGAAAAGTCCTAAACTTCTCCGTTGTAAAGCTTCCATGCAGACTTCCGAAAACATTGATTTCGGAGAATAATTCTCCTTAGACTTCTTTGCCTTGATTATACTGCATTATTAAGGGTCTTCGATACCGCAACTCGATTCCCAGTTGCAGCATTTCTTGATGAGTACGGACATAGCGCAGAAGTCATTTGGTTCCCTCTTATTGAAGTAGGGTTTACAATATACTTTAGGTATCTGAGTCCAATCAGATCCGACACCAGCTCTCCTTTTAGTTCCCTAAGGTGGAAAGAAATCCTTAAAGTCGAGGAAATTGAACTCCATCTCTCCGGAGCGGGAAGCCCACAGCTCTCTGGGAAAATAACAACAACTAGATGAACCCCTTCCGCATGTCTTCATGAAATTCAGTGGTAATTACCACGGTTAAGAAAAGAATTCGTTCTTCGACTTTCCATTAAAGCAATGAATGGTAACATCGGCGAAAATTTACTGGTTCAATCGAGACTCGTATTCGGTACTACCCTATATTTCCCTTTATCAATACCGAATAACATATAACAGATGAAAGCAATAGCTGAAGCAAAAATATATATGAGTGTCGCCATCGCCAAAAAGTAAATTGCAAAATCGTTAAGCAGAAACGCACCTTGCGCAGTGGAAAAGATTTATAAAATTGAAGAAGACATATTAGTCTACAGAAAAGAAACCGAACATTGGATAAGAGCTCTTCTCATTTGTAAACTGGACAAAAGTACAGTTACAGAACTGAAAAAAGATGGGGTCTAAAATGCTTCCAATGAGCATCAATTCAAGCATTATATAAGACCGTGTACCCAAAAATCCTACGTGGAAAGGCCTATTGACACCCTGAATTCTTTCAGTAAGTACTAATCCCATTTATGTCTAACGTAACGAAATAATTTCGCTGTATTATACCTCTATGACATATTTAATACTTCCAAATGACTTAATATTCGAAGAAAAACGTTTTAAAATCGCAACCTGGAGGCTAAGAAACAGAAATATTGACATCGAGACTTTTAAAACTGTAGGCAAAGGTTAAATTACATATAAATCTAACTTTTAAGGGGAGAGACTCCTTTGAAGCAGAAAAGACGGAGGAATGGTGCGAGAATTATGGAATTACAGGTTCGTAATGTAGGAATTTGGAGACTTTTAAAAAGTTCTTAGTATAGAACAATCCATATATGCGGTTAATTTCTTAACTTTAGGATTTTCCTAGTTAATTCAGCCCAAAGAAATCTTCAGGGCGTAATAAACTAACGTAATATGTGGCAGTACACCAACTGTTGAGCTTAAGAATATAATTCTTAGTCTGCTGAAACCGTTTTATGTACTAGCTAGCGAAGAAGATTGTTGGGTAGACCTCTTTCCAATTACCTATGAAAAGAACTAAAAATGGAATCATTACTCGGAGTTGCGTCTATATTTTTTCAAGCTTATGTCTCATTTAATCCTTTAAATGTACGATATGTATGTAACTGACATTCTGCAGGCTAGAAAAAATAATTTACTGAGATCATGAAAAGAGTTTAAGAGAAAATACGATGTGAACCTCGCCAATATGACCGATTTTTTGTAAAATCGAATATCGAAGCTACAAAAAATTTTGAATGCTCTAAACATATTTCATTTAAAACTGTAATTATTTTTAACAAAAATGCCAGCATCACGGGGTAAAGTTCAATATCCACGCTCCTCGCTTGTATCACATACACAAAATACCATGTTTTGTCCGCAAAAATTCAAGAACAACGGACAGAGTGTTCAATAAAATGCATATAGTTACAATAAAACGCTTCAAAAAAGTCTTATTGCACCTCAAACGCATAAATCACGTTGCCCGGGGTTCCTGAAACGTAATTTGGAGAAACTACGTCTCCAAACGTATTCAGACCATCTTATGCGGACAACTATGATCATTAGTCAGAATTATGGTTCAATATCTTCCCAACTGATGATACCAATACGTAACAAACAATTATGTGCTCCTTATCCAATTCCAGGTGAATAGCTGGATTCATCCGGGGTGGCAGGACCACGGCTCTTGCATGCGCGTTTCAAGTCGCATGTATGTTAAATCACGACTGCCTGTCGTGGTAGCAGCCATTCTCTCTTCTATATCATTGCGGAGGCATCGAGGACCGTTGAAAAAAGGCTAATGGTCGCTTTTTTGAATGTTAAGAACACACATATTCGTAAAGAGATTCACACAAATGGAATTTCCCGATCTACGTTCAATCTTGCGAATGGATTAACGCAGGAAAATAGTCAAGACCCATTGTTAAATATCATTCGAATTTTGCTGTTGAATTATCTTATACAAAAAAGGATCAAACTCTCATGAGTTTTTTTCAAATAAAGTGGGCGTTTTAGACATCGGTACCATGAGATTGATTTACTTATTTAATAAGGGAATTATGGAATGTTCTATTAAGTAGGAGTGCACAGAACACTATTGGAAGTTTATTATTGGGATTTTTAGCGGACTCCAAAAATAGAGGTTTTTCAACTACAGTACATTGTCCTAAATTCTTATCCTAGAACCTAACTTTTTAAAGATTTCTAACAAATATGTCTGAATTTCCAATGAAGTTCTTGTAGATTAAGATTTTTCTATGCTATATAAAGGAGCTAAAAATATTTTACTGAAAAGAGTTTTTTCGTTCATTTTCCCGGATTCGGTCATGGTACGGGGTGAAATTCATATATGAACACGGTAGCTAAAGCACGGTTACACACTATCAATGCCTTATCGAAGATCCTTTTTGTACCAATCGGCTCTTTTGAATTTTATTACAAATACACGCTCTAATAAGGACAAGAAGAACCCTCCTATCGACAGAAAAGCGCACAAAATCAATATGTACGCCAGTAAGGGATTTTCTGGCAACAAGATCGCGTAGCTCATTGAACAAAGCCCAAACACTATTCGCAAGTGATTGAAAGACCCGAAAGGCTTTGTAACGCACCTTTTCACTACCAGGAATACCAAAATCAACAACCGAGATTGTCGTCTTTTGATCTGCGAGGCTAGTAATCAGAAATTGTCGGTCATTCAACTTTTAATATCACTTCAGATATATTTCTCAACTAGCTGCATTCAAAAAATACTGACTGTCCAAAGCCACCTAAACTACAGGAAGATGAAAAAGCCCCCAATCACTGAAAGACACCTAAACCACACCGTTTGTAATTAATATGCCAGCCCATGCTTGGAGTTGTAAACAATGGGATAAATTAATTGTTTCTGACGAGAAAAAAACAACTTAGGCGTACCTGATGGCTTCCAGTACTACTGACATGCCCTCTGAAAAGAAAAGCGGGTACTATCAAAACTTCAAATGGGCGCGGGTGGAATCATGGTCTGGGGTGTCCCTTTGTAAGCGTGTGGTCAGTTCCTTGGCCCAGATTTCCGGAAAGCAAAATGCCAAGAAGTATACAGAGGCACTAAAAAACAATTTCTACCGGTTGCTATTGAGTATTACCAAGGATTCTCGATTTTTCAGCAGGACAATGCATCAATACAAACTGCCATATTTTCTATGAAAAGGATTAAGGAAAATATATGTCACTTATGGACAGGCCAGCGAAGAACCTCGCCTTGGATCTCTTCTAGAATCTCTGGAAGATTCTTGTCCGATGTGTTCATGCATATAAGAGTCAGTTGGAAACTACTCAGGCGTTCACAGAATACGACATGGATTAGTAAGAAGAGATCAGGAAAAAGATATGCTACAGAATAGTTCAAAGCATGCGGAGGCGATGTTCATCGGTTTTGCAGAGATCGGTAATAAAATAGACTACGAGAAATGCCCCTAGATTTCTTTTCTGACTGAAAACAATAAAAACGTAACTTCAGGATATACGCAAAATTTCATCTGTAATTATTTCTGATTTTAAATAATTTCCAGAATTGCACTGTACTATACGGTATTTCGTTAATATTTAATAACTCCTATTTACATACGCCAAGTAGTTTCCACTGCAAAATTATTGCAGCATTAGTCCAGACCAAAACCAACTGCAAGTAACTGCCCTTTGGCCTTCTTCGCGACCACACAGCTTCGGCGGTCACCAAGCGACTCCAGCGATGGGCATCCATTGCCCCCATCATCATCAAGCGCCACCAGTCAGACAAGACGGCCACAACAGCAGAAAGACACCTTTTAACAATCCTTTGGAGGTTCCTATGGAGCAGCGAGAAGAATTAGTCCGGCGGCAGACTTTGGAAACTGTCTTGATTTCATCTCAATCATTTGCGATAATCTTTGACCAACTGACAGACTATGCGCGTCTTTCTCTTTTCGGATTTAATAGCGCCGACATCATGTGAATTGTTCAGTTCATGGTGTGGTCGAGTGCAGTGACGCATACAGCGACAAACAGATACACAGCAATCCCCATCTTGTGACGTTCCTATTACTTCACCGCTTGGCTTCGACAGCACGTTGGACAGATGTAGAGCTGCTTTCCGGGCGTCACTCGTCGCATCTCTCCAAAATATTTTGAAAAACGATGGATGAGTTTCCAGGGAAGAGGGCGGGACTGGTGATACCGAGACTTGACGAGGGTTTCTAGAAGGGAGGTTTCACAGAATACGCTGCGTCAGTGATAGATAATACGGAAGAGTTGTAAAACGTCGGGGTTTATTGATGGTACGGTAAAAGCGATAGGTCGTCTTAGCAGTATCAACATCAACCAACGCGCTATCTACAACGATCACAAGAGGTAAAATGCGATTAAGTATCAAGCTATTATTACCCTGTGCGGAAGCGCGATGCATCTGGCGGGTCCAACTGAGAGTCACAGGCTTGACTGGACTCTTTATGTGCAGAGCCGTGTGGATTCAGTTCTCTCTGGGCTGTTTCGTGTTGTAGATACGCTATAAAGCACATATGGAGACTAAGGCTACAGTAGAATAGTTTTCCTCGATGTTCTATGCTCAGGATAAAATCTATCTGAAGGCCAGAAGCTGTTCAAAAAAGCAATATCGGGAGGTAGGATAACTTTTGCGTGGTTCTTTAAGGAGTTGAAGATATATTGGAAGTTCTTGTATTTTAAGAGGAGGCTTCGCGAAGAAATATGTGCAGTTGGAAAGTTTTACATCACAGCAGTGCTGCTAACCAACTTTCGAAGCTGTGTCTACCCAAATACCATTCTGCAGTACTTTTTTGAGTAGCCCAATCCACGCTATATTCTTATGTATTGAATTGCCGTATGAATTAATAAAACCTGTGAGCGATGAGGCCGAAGTGCGAGAAGCAAAGTTCTCATCCCGTAGGACCGTAGGAGCTGATTTTGTCCCAAAGCCGGAGGCGTCCCGCGGGAGCGGGATCCTCAGTGGGTTTACACTACCCTTTCTTCATTATAAAAGCACAAGAGAACGTTTACCGGACCCAAATCTAGCCCCGCACCAGTTTACTTAGAGCTACCATCCCTAATACAAAGCAGCTTATCAAAAAGGCTAAGTACAGTTTGTATATGCGCCAGACCATCGCTTTGCACCTGACGCATAAACTCACGCTGCGCTTGAGCCTCGAGACGGCGACTCTCGCGCTCTACTTGACGTATCACGCCGTCTGCTTCTCAATCCATTATATCCCGTTCATGGTGCTTTTCTCAAGTTCAATCGTTTCTTTCTCAATCTCGAACTTCGCAGCATCTGACTCCCTCAATATGTGGCGTAATGCTAAAATTTTGCAGCTTCCACTCCTTCCAATCGCAATCTTACTTACGTTGTCAGGGCTTTTCTCGGACCCCTCTCTCTCCGGTGCCTTTTTTTTCTCCTTTTTCTGCAACTCCTTGATAATCATTTCCCGTCCAGAGTCCAGCTTCGCCTCTTTCTCTTTATTAAGAGCATCATTAATAGAAATCTGCTCCTCAAAGAACATCATAGTCTTCTTAGATCTTTCTAAACCAATCTTGAATGCTTATCTACGTCATAGTAGGCAAGAAGCCATGTTTAATACTGCAGCGCTCCGCAACGCGCATGTACCGCGCAACAGTCTCACGATGCTGCGCAATGTGTACCTTGAAACCTGAAACTTTTTGGGCGAGAAAAAGTTCATCTCTTGTCGTGAATTTGCACGTGGGCCCGGAATTTTTGTTGGCTGCAGCGAAACGAAGTGGTCCAAGAGAATCAGGGGCGTGATGCAAGTGGAGGAGGTAACTGGTGGAGCGGGGAGTTCCGGAGTGGAGAAAGTATTATTGACAGAAGGGGGCGAGGATAAGGACTATATATCGGACATGGCTGGTAGATATTTGATCAAATTATGATCCCTTTTCTTTCCCATTCTCTCTGTATAGTGCCATTGAGCTTCTCAGCAGTAGCAAACTGCCGATTGTTAGCATACACGGCCCTTACAAGAACACCCTAGACGTTTTCAATGAAATTATCGCGCAGGCCATGCGATAACATGGACTAAGTTGCTCTGCATCCACTCCTATGGCATGTTTTAGATTTGTATGGATGCATTCTACTTCATAAAAACCCACCTCAAAGGCATCTTTTCATCAATATGAGGAAGTAGATAGCTCTCCAATGTAGCACAGTACTTTTAAAATCCTTGATTTCCTTGTACAATAGCCAGATCAAAAACCCGTTGACTGAAAAGCAACCCCAAACAATCATTCCTCAATCTGCGATCCTTCGATTGGATATAACAACTTTAGATATGCTCATATCATGCCAGTAGTTACTAAATCAGTCTAGGCCGTCTACATTTGGCTGTATTCCATCACAACAGACTATCAATCCCCATTCTTGCGAAATTTATTGTGGTGCAAGTGAGCTCACTCCAGACGGGCTGTATTATGTTTCTGGGTCAAAATCGGTTCTTTTTTCACTTTACAGAAAACAAAGCGCAATGCATCGATTGTAAGCTTTTGTATGCGACGTTTGCCAATTGATAGATCCAGTGCCGAATTCACTTCTGCGGTTGAAGCCCCAGTCTTTTATGCGCTCCTAATCAATGCCCGAGTAGCTTTTTTCGAGATTTTAGTGTTTTTTATTAGTTTCTTACTTGTTTTCATAGCCATTTTGGTTCTTTATGAACTTGAAACGACTTTTTTTGTCCCTTTTGATGCGCTTTGCAAATTTGCGGTTGCTTGGCCCTTCCCCCTTAGAAGCCAAAGTTGATCCTTTCTCTTGCTCGCTTAGCTTCTCCCCTCTTCCCATTCTGTTGATACTACATTGCTGTGGCTCTGCTCGATGTATCTAGTGGTTGTCGCCTAGATTATTTATAAAGCTTCAAAGCCTTCCGTTCTAATTCTATGTGCTATAGAGACTGTTGGTTGCTGCAAATTATCGAGAACAGCCATCTCTTTGCCACTGAACGGTAATAGTTGTAGTGGTGCTAATCTAACTTTGCGCACTAGTATGTACAGTAGTTGACATAATTCGAAATGCATTTCTTAATTCCATGTAGCGACAAATACGTAAGCCAGTACTGTAATGTACTGCTCCAAGCATCCTTTCCGAACGAGCAAGGCATCTTCCAGAAGCACTGACAGCGGCCAGCCTTGCTGCCCAAGCCCGATAATCCACACAACGTTCTATATAAGCCTGGTGCGAGTCGGCAGCAAAGTCCTTCTGGAAGGATGATGAGTGGGCAATATTCCCCAACCCCGCAACGCACTCGGAAGAAGATATTCGGCGAAGGATTCGCCGCCAAGCATACATGGGTACACTTGCAGCAGCGTTCCTCACTGCGCATGCGTCTGCGGTCAACCGCACGTACGACGAGATGTGTACAGTAAAGCTCCGTCGCCATCTGGGAGTGTCCGTGTTTGATGACACTGCTCCGCTGCGGTGCGCGGAGTGCCACAGACCCATTGACGTTCTAGGAGACCATGCAGCAGACTTATGCAACAAAGGTCTCAGATGGACCAACCGTCACACAGCGGTGGTAAAGGTACTTGGCCGAGAGCTGTTCAAGGCAGCGGGAGTCAGCGTTCAATACGAAGTGAAGTACCTACTTCCTGGAGTGAACGCGCGACCGCAGACATTCTGGTGTACCCAAGGTCTGATGCAACAAACACCCAGTCCCCTCCCCCAGTGGCGTATAACTTAATTTTAAGGGATAAAGGAGAAATCTATGGGCAACACCTCGGATTTTTCTCAATACAGCATGCCGACATTAAAAATATAGGAGAAAACAGATGGCACCGTAACGTAGACACACCCTTTTCCCCCTCCGGATAGCGCTTTTCTTGTGAGAGATAAGCAACACGTTGGAAGTCACCCCAAAAAGCGAACATACAGTGGATAAGCCGCAAACACCGTATTAAATATTACCACTTAAACAGGTAAATCTACAGTGTCAGCTCCCTAAAAATTTCTGTAAAGGGAATAAAAATGGTAATAGCAGTATACACTCAGGTTACCAAGGTACGCGAGTAATGTCATCCTATAAACTAACAATTTTTGGAAAGTAGAAACTTACAAACACCAGAAAAAGATGTGTCGGCATACAATATAACACAAAAATCGAGATCACCCTACAAAATTAAAAAAAGCGTTGGCCCCATTGAAAAATGCATAATAGGCATATCGCGATCTCCCGAGATCGGATAATTCCGGGAGCCATAATAGACTTTTCATGTGGGTGAATTTATTTCAAACAATATATTGGGAGCCGACACACAGATAATTGTAAAAGTGTCGGGCGACTTAGTTCCGTTATTTTCGAGAGAGTAATATCAGCTCTTGAGCTCCATCGCAACATTCTCCCTGTCACCCTACAAATCTTCTCGATCGGGGGACCTGCAAAAACACTTCGCAGATATTTTTTTGGAGCAGAATTACTGTTGCATACCACGCCTTTTTTTTAATATCATGAGACCTTACCCGCGGAATATTGGGCAGGGTTTGTTTCACTTTGGAACACTCGAAGTGCGAAATACGACGACCGCGGAAGAGTCACTATTCCAGGATCCCCGGTAATTGATGTGTTTTGTTGCGCCCATCCACCGACAGAAGTGCCAAACCAGAAGATTTGCCAACAATCAAGAATATAAGGTCTCGTTACAAGAAATTGTGTATCATGATTCATCCCGATAAACAAGGTGATCGATACAGGGAAGCAACTCGAGCAATGCACATTCTTGTCCGAGCGAAAGAACAAGCTGAAAACGAGAGGATGTTTGTGGAAGTAGATGAACGTGTGACCATTGGGACATCTTTTATTATCGATCGCGCAGTTCTGTTGGATTTAGTGACGACAGAGAAAGAGAAACTTTTGCAAGTATTGCTGCGGAGAGAGAGCAGGAACTTGAAAAACGGGATGAGATAGAGCGTGTGAATCGAGAGCGGCGTATTGAAAGAGAGAGGAGAAACGAGGCAGTGGTCAGCGTGCAAAAGGAATGAGGACCGAGAAGAAGCAGAACGTCGACGTCGGGATGAAATACTGAGGAACAGGAGAAACTTTACAGCACAGGAAGGGAAAATGAGATGGGACGTGGCTTTGAACAGAATGATAGGAGTGAGAGGAGGGGATGGGGGGAAAGGAAGGGGGTCCGGGTCCGGCAAGTCGCCAAGCAGAAAGGAGGGGCAGCGCGGGGGGGGAAGGCCGGGTTCAGCAGACTACGGACAGGGAGGGAGGGCAGGGCAAACAGCGGGACGAATGGGGAGGCCTGAGGAGACAAAGGAATGGACCGAGCAGACTAAAAGTAGGACGGGGGAACCAGTACCTGATGAGGGAAAGGAGAGGGGGGAGCGATGCACAACCGAGAAAGCGGGGCAGGGAGGTGCAGGAAGAACGGAAAGGGAGGCTTGGCAATCTGCGACCAGCCAGGGGCACAAAGATGGTGGAAGAAGGGAAGGGGAGGCTGGACAGTGTAATACTAACCAGGGAACCAGGGAGGTGAGAGAAGGGAGAGGGGGCTGACCGGAGAGAATGGGTGAGACGAGGTGCCCCAGTGGGGGCTGATCAGGACTTGCCTGAGAGATGTGAAGGACAGGAGGGGCCAGGCGGGGACGGCTGCGAGCAGACCCCTACAACCGAGGATGACGGGATACACAGACGCACTCAGCAGACGGCCAAGGAGTGGGCGTGACGGGAGCGATATGAAAACAGGAAATCAAATCTTATAGGAGAAATCTACAGCGAGAACGAGAGAGGCGGAGCCAACAACAACGAATCGAACGGCAGAGAAGTTTAGCCATCGTCAAAGACCCGAAACGCTGAAACTAGAGGGAGGATACAGAGGCACGCAGATCGAAGGACAATGGGAGGGATGTTTTCATGATCGTGGGATTGATGGCAGTGCTGATCAAGATCATTCTATCCTGGAACTGTTCCACTGCATACACCTGATACCGATATGAATGCCTTTAATTTCGTCAATTTCGGCAGCCCGTATAGAGACGATGATATAGACAAAACGGGGAACCTCGATCATGATGACGGAAGTAATAAGGGTGGGAGCAGTGTGGATATTGATATTGATGTGCACAGCGGAGCTGGAGAGGATGTCGATGGTATGGCCAGTGATACTCCCGCTCACCGGAACGATGCTGCCGATGATAGGGAAGAGGAGGGTATGGAATCTGGACAACAATCTCCTGACGTAGAGTTTATCGGGCGTGCCAGTGGGCAGGTGAGGATGAGTATGAGATAGAAATGATGGAGGGGCTCCACACAGGTATATTTCGAGGACCGAGAGCTACCACACGACACTGTACAAGGATCGGAAGTGAAGGTTCCGAGATTCCCTCACTGAGGAGGAAAATTCTGTAGACGGGCATGTAGAGGGATATGATATCAATCTACATATCTACCTTCCCGTCCCTGCAGATGACGTTACGGGATATACTGATGAGTGGGGTCTAGACCGCGTACCAGGGAAGATCTATCTGGAATGACCCTATCGAAAGGAAGAGGCGCAGGGCCGAGCAGAAGAGGGCTTGTAAAAAGAGAGCAAGAGAGAGGCGCAGGCAATGCTTAATGCGGAGAAAGTTTCTGAAGTTACATGGAAACCAAGGCGTTCTGTACCAGTGAATTTGAAGGTGGGTATATCGCTCGATGCGAGATGGAGATGTAGCAGCTGTAAGGGCACACACGGCCAACTTAGGGGTAAGGAAAGGTTTCAATATAGAAAAGACCATTGAAAAGGTAAGAGTGAAGTGTCGTCGGGAAGGATGTCCGGCTGTTGCATCATTTGGTTGGCAGCCAAGCGATGGGAGATGGAAACTGAATACTTTTGTAGAGCACATGAACGAATGTCTCGGTGATAACACGGGAAGAACATGGAAGAGTGCAGTTTTGCCGCCCAGCATACACAGCTAATCAGATCGCAAGGGAATCCTACCGGAGTTCTCTGAGAATCATACACCCCTATATCACAGATATAGGCTGTTCAAAGCCAGGGATTCTATAGACGTCAGCCTCCGTACTCTCACTACCGTGCAGTACGGAAATAAATTCAACGATATATGTACATGGCCCGAGCAGTGGATATGGCAGCCCTGGAAGGACTCGGACTTGTTGAGGAATGAGAGACATCGGTGAAGTTGTACATACTTGATGGCGTCGAGATGAAGCAGCAACGCATCAAGGCAGCGAAACTTATTCATGGCCAAATGCGGAGGAGAATCAAAGACAGTTGGAGCATTTGAAGAGGCTTCTGTTGATGTGTCAGATATATCTGACAAGGGTAGATACTACGGTGGTTTTTTATTCGTGGCTAACGTCGCAGAGGACTACTGCCGGTGTGCTCGAAAGACCGCTGCCTCTGCGCCCCACATTGCGAGGGATAGAACGCAGTCATACGGGACAATGTTTGAGATTGTATGCTACGATGCTAATCATAATCTTTTCCCCCTAGTCTTCGCTCATTTGGTTGGTCCGGAATGCCCGGAGACATGAACTGAGGTCTTCAAAGCTTGTATAGCAATTCCGGGATTCAATGTCCCGTGTAGAACAACTATCGTGGACCAGAGAAGTCTATTGGCAGCTCGTCAAGAGTGTCATGGAGTTTGGAAAGCTGTTTCTTGATCCGCTACATGTCAGAAAAAATCTTTGCCCACATCTCGGAGTGTCGAAAGCAAGTGGTATTCGCCTTTATGATAAGCCCTTTACGCACCGTCCCAGTCTATTGTTGATGATTGCATTGCGCAGTACTCCCGTACTCAGTCTGAGTACTTGGGTAAATTTGCGAAGTCAGAATTGTATCGGTCGTATTCGTCACTACAGATTTAATTTCAACATCTCAAGGAGCAGAAAGCCGTATGTCTGCTGCGTTACGTAATCAAGTGAGATGCGTAGAACCTCAAAAATGATTTCTAAGGTTGTACTGACTCAACGAGATTCCTTTTTAAAGCGGCAAACTGCGGCTTTAAACTGCAAAGATCCAGTTCCGCCTGGAATACAGAAGCATTTAGCTTATCTTATTCAGCGCTCTCGTGTGTATCAAGGAACAATCGAATGGTGAGGGTACTGGACATGGAGGCTACTGTTAGAAGTGTTGTTGATGGTACCAAGCGGAGGCACGTTTATTTGAGCTCAAAACCGCAGTGTCCTCCGAGATGCTGCGTGTACTCAAGTGATGGTTCCGGGTTCCCATGTCTCCATGGTACTGCAGTGTTATGCGAAAGGTATGGGTCCTCAAATTTGTACAAGTTTATTTCAGAGCGTCACTCACTTCCGCTTGGAAGGCTCAATATCTGAACACTCGTTATCCACTACCACCGGACTATGCTGTAGAGGAGGTGAAGATGGAAGCAAAGAGACTGGTAGCTTCAGGTAATAATCTGAGAATCCCAAAAGCGCTTCCCCTCCGCGGGGGAGGCCTGTGAAAGATGCTGGAAAACGAAAAAAGGGTTGGTATGAAGAAGGCCTGGTACAGCGAAACGAAGGGTTTACAGTTGTGCGCTGTGTGGTTTACAAGGACACAATCGATCTCAGTGCCCCTTACGTCAAGCGTACGAGGATGAGGATAGTAGCGGTCCTGTTAATGTAGAGTAGCCTGGTTTCTACAGTTGAGTGTAAAAGTCGTCCATCACATTTAGCAATATTTGTTATGTAGCGTAGCCCGTAGGTAGTAACAATTAGTTAGAGGTCGGATCTCGATCCAGCGTGTAATGCAAACATGTTCCCCTTTTCCCCGACTTGGACCCCTACTAAAGTTACCTCCCCTTGCATGTCGCCCTTCAATAGGTGCAGTAATGTTAGATCCGCCCTTTTTTACTTATTTATTGCTACGTCGCCTACCAAATGCCGCAAAAAATTCATGTGTCGCCCCCCAAATCGTGAAATCTCCCTAGTTTTAAGTACTTTGCGATGTTGCACATTTGGACTGTACACCAGTGATAAAAGATGAAGAGTACTGTACTGTACTGTACTGTAGTAGGCAAGCGTGGACGGAGGTTGAATGGGTGGGAAATTACAGGTGCGGTACAGTATACTGTAATGTAGATAACTACAGTATTGTAGATGCATTGAATTGAAACACACGTTGCTGGCCGCTTGTAGAGTGGGGCGACACGTGTACGGTAACAATCAAGCGTCTCGAGGCTCCAACACTGCAGTGAATGCTACCTCAAAAATGCATGTTCCCACCCGTCCACACGCACGTCCATTATCGGCATGACACTCCGCTTGCGTCGAACTTCGACCAAACCAGTCAAGTTACTACTTCCCTCTACCATCTCTCCTAAACGGCACCAGGTCGCCATCCCGTCTTCTCGCGCACTTCAATTCCAATGCAAGGCCATTCCATCCAACCAAACCCCAACACCCGCATCCCATATTCCCGCTGGGCCAACATCGCGCCGCCAACGGCCTCATCTACCTCTCTCACCCCATAACCGGCGAGGTAAAATGGCTGTGGTCCCGCCATCGCGACCCAAAAACCTCCACCGACTACCTCGTCAACACCATAACCGGTGATCGTCAATGGGTCACCAAGCAAAACCAACATCTCTGCCCCACCCCAACCGGCCCCGCCCGTCCAACCTCCACTTCCACTTCTACCTCCACCTCCACTTCCACCACCAAACCAAACTCCACCAATCCCTTTTCCGGCCCTCCGAAACCACCTCCCAAAGTTCACATCCCCTCCAAAACATCTCCGAAACCCATAGCCCCGCCCAACGCAAACTACCGCGAAATTGAAGCCCCGAAATCCCTCGGCCTTACCGCCGATGAGGTACTCATGCTCGTACCCGACTCGGCCGTCGCTACATCTACAACCGGAAGACAAGAACCTCGCGTTGGTTACTGGACCGCCCTCCCGACCCGTCCAACGCACCCACCGCGTGGCAAC
The DNA here is from genome assembly GCA_002205965.3 of Kappaphycus alvarezii. Taxonomy (NCBI): domain Eukaryota; phylum Rhodophyta; class Florideophyceae; order Gigartinales; family Solieriaceae; genus Kappaphycus; species Kappaphycus alvarezii. The sequence goes on from NADL03000172.1 coordinate 74,829, forward strand.
ACGTCTCGGACAAAGCCGGCGGCATCGATCCCCCTGCCGTTGCCGATTCGGATGCAAGTGCACGATTCCGACTGAAAACGCCGCATGCCGTGCCAAATCCGCAGCATATGGCCACATTGGGCGGACCTTCTGGGAACTTGTTGCCGAAAACGGCGGATAGCAGGGGTAACAAACTTGGATGGGAACAAGGGAAAGGGAAAAGGAATGGGAATTTGGGTGAGTCGCAGGTGACCGGGCTGGGGTCGACGGGGCAGGCAGGTGTGAGGGGGAGCTCGTTTAGGAAGGGAGGGGTGAGTGGGGTTCGGTGGAGGCGGCGGTGGCGATTCAGCGGGTGTTTCGGGGGTAATGGAGGAGGTTGGATGTCAAGGGGAAGTTGGCGTTGTTGAAGGAGGTGGTGGACGATGTTTTGCGTGTGACGGGAGATGGAAAGTATGATATGAGGGATTTGAGACAGATAGTGGCAGGGGATTGGGGGGACGGCGAGGGTGGAGGGGCGGCAGAGGTTGCTTGAATTGGGGAGTATTTGACTCAGAAAATGTTGCGGGTGGATGATGTGCAGAGTGGTGGGAGGGAGGTGGTGCGGGTAAGGCGGAAAAGAGTGTCAAGTTAATTTTGGGTTTGTCAGAGGAGGTTGATGCGTTGAGGAAGAAGCTGCAACAGTAGGAGGGTCTTGGGTTGGTAGATTACAAGTGGGAAGAGATGGACACTGCCCCATCTCTAAGATGGAGATGTGGCAGTGCTCCGCGTCTTCCAATAGGAAGACTACAAAGCATAAAGGATACAGAGTTGGTTGGCCTCTAGCAGAGAAGGGCAAAGGCAGTGGAAAAGGACAAGAGCCAGAACGAGCGAGGCAGCGAAGAGAGGCAGGTGATTGGAACAGGACGAAAATTGCTTGTAGCTACAAAAATAATAAACCAACCGACCTGGAAAATTAGACGCGCCTGATTGGCTTTTCCAATCTCGCACAACCTCACCTCAACTGCAAACAAATGGCGCGTGAGCCCCAGTTGAGGCCCCGGCTGAGCGCTACTTGTTGGCAGTTGAGAGGTGGGGTTGTGTGAGAATGACCAAAAGCCCAGCCTCCACTGAACAATCCAGCACTGCTACACCAAAGCCTCTCAAAACTGCATCCCCCAAAAAAACAAACCACACTGCAACACCAGTGGCCCAAAACACGCGGCACTTCAAGTAGTATCGCGCGTTGAACTGTGGGCCGACGCACGGGTTGCCTTTGACCTCTCAAGCAAACTCTACTGCGGGTGGACGGTTGCGAAATGAATTTTGTTTGTTTTTCAGCGGGGTGTATGTGCGTGTGTGTGTTGTGATTCTTTGCACCGTCCATTTCGTTATCCGGCGGATGGCATGTTTGTTTGAAATGGACGGTCGAGACAGCGAGGGCACCCTGGTGTAGTGAGGGAGGGGGAGAGGGGAATCTATTCCAATTGTGTGGGAGATTGTTGAGCGGTATTTCTCGATACTGCGCGATCTGGTGGTTATCTGGATCTTGCGAGTGGGTGATTTATACCGGATTACGGTAAATTCACTGTACCATACTGCGCGATATGTGCAGCAAATTTACCGTAACACTTCTGTATCGTTTATTGGCGAATTTTCAACGCCTGGAAAGTGATACTGTAGGAGATGGGACAATGCCAGGTTTATGTGGAAGTCTGGTCTCGAGCCAAGCAATGCAATGTGCATCGCGGGTTGGACAACTCTTCTTTCATACCGCAGCTATCCATCAACATCATATCACCACGCGCACACTTCATATCGTAGTACCCTCCACCTCCCATATCAAATACATATTGCACATCATTCCTTTGACGACACAGGCCCGGAAATAGGGTACAGTTCATCTTTCCATCCAATACATTCCACCCGTTTGAAAACTCATCTGGTTCACATCTATGTCTCATTTGCGACATTTCTGACCTCTCACTCTTTGACAACAATCGACCCACTGCTTCATACATGTACATACTGAGAGCGAACAACAGTGGAAAACGGTCTTTCGCCTGTCTGAGTACCGAGTACCACCAAACGCTGTCCCTTTTGACCTCAACTACCGTAAACCTTGAAAGATGCAGACCTGTTGGCTAGCAACCGTCAATTGCTCCAGTCATTTCCAATTGCCTATAGATTTACTTAAAACATTGAGGGCGCAGCGCGAGGCACCAGTGGAAGGCTCAATTGACCCGTTTTTCTGTAGTCTTTCCCACTTTCTCATCCTCGTCAACACCCTTTCTTCGTGCACGCATAATTCATCAGACTGAGGAAAACTCTTCTGTTTCTCTGTATCCTCCATCCGGAAATCGTCGCCCTCGACGCACCCATTAAAGCTTCGCAAGTTTCCCGTGCCTAGAGCCTGGCAAGTCTGGCAGATTGCGTGCCCATCTCTTTCCAATTCAATTACAAGCCGCTCGGTCCGGCGTAAACACTCATACTCGCGAAACAATGCTCTGTGGACACACAACTCATTTCTCTTTATTTGATCTAAATTTTTCACAAAAAAATACGCGGATCTTTCTCGGAATTCAATTTTATCTCGATATCGCGGGTTTTCAGTATGATGAGCGTGGGAACCACGTATTACCTTAGTCTTTCAGATAATCGATAAACTCAACCGTATCAATACATCCCTACTAGAGAAGAGCTCGCGATGAATTTTCTGGTACCATGAGATCCAGTTTCAATCGACGTATCCTTCTTCCTCGATTTGGCGTTAAACCATGTAGTGCTATTCGATGCAAAGTTAACCAAGTGGAAGTGTTGCATTCCCGGTGATACTCCGTAGATCAATACCTCTTACCAACGCGATTCATTGCAACCATCTGATGTGACACCATTTCATAGTCATCATTTGGATCTCTGGTAGGCGCCGCTCCGTTGCTCCAGCCCTACCTAAATGAATTTCCTCAGTTTCCCTTCCGTATGGGCCTCAGCGTTTCTCCACATAGTTGCGCAGTCCAGATTCTGAAACGGCAGTATGCTTTAGTGCAGGTTCACGGCCAGCAGCCATTCTTTTCGTCAAGTCTTGGGAGATATCAGCACTGATAACAGGAAAAAGGGCTTTCCTGACTCAGATGCTGAATGTGCTCCAAAGAATGGAGTACCTGCAAGTATGCCTTCGTACAGCTCCAATCAAAGACACTTTCCGCAGCTTCCCTGGCCCTATCTCGAGAAACGCTGATCCCTTTCAAGTAAGGCGATTTGAATACAAGTCGATGGATCGTTCCGAACATCTGAATTATCTTTTCGATTTCCTTCATCCTTCATTGTAACCTGCAGAGTTGGGCCCAGCTGCGGTGGACGTGAGAGCTCTATTTTCGTCCCAGAAATCTTCCTCATACAAGCACCCTTTCTACGTAGATACTGATGTCGCGAAAATGCCTCTTCGCTTTGTACGAGATAAAATAGAGTACACGGCACTTATTTATAGGAGAGAAAGTCCACCTCCGTGGGATCAAAGAATGGTACCATCCATGCTTTCTCACTGAATTTGGATTCTCGAAAGTTGTCTGTGCCCCACCCCAAAACCCGAAAAGTATCGTCATCCTTCGTGGTGAGCAACTTGCGCAAATTTTAGCACACATACAATAAACCTCTATCCACAGAGAAGGCACTGAAATTTCATAGATCATAGATCCTTAAGTTTTGCTTACGTCTGCCTTACCTGTAAAGTAGACAGAAAACCTTTTCCCAACGATTCAAGCACATGATGCGCAAAACTCTTGTTTTCTCCACGGGCAATATTGACAGGCTAATGTTCGTCAGTACATCTATCCAAGCTCATAACACTATGCTGAACATGCACAGCACGAAAAAAGCGCTTGACAGACAACCTTCTTTCTCTTCCTCCGCGCTCGTGTCGTCCCTGAAAACCAGTGCTTTTCTTTGCTCTGCATACAGATCATCCATGCTCTAATGCAAGTAAACCAAAGTTTCCACGCCCTGTTACTACTCGACACTGCCAAATTCCGTCATCATTCACAAACTTGGAACCTACATTTTCTCAGGCGTTTTCTGAAGCCGGTAGTTCCCTTCCTGCTTTGGGCAAATGCGTCTAGTACCAAAAGTCCTTGATGCGCATGGTGTGCATTATCAGACTCCTGATTGAGAGTTTTTATTCGTAGCATTATGGTGCACGTGCGGAACAGCAGACAGGTTCCAATCTGCTAGCAAGCCTGAAAGTGCCTGCTTTGTGCCTAAAAATGTAGGGTCAAATTGGAACGGTGAGGAATTATGTCTCCGCAAGTGGAAAAGGCAAAAGGACGGGGAATTGAAATCCTAATGTCTGCCAATGGGGTTGATTTTCGTAGTTCTTGCTTTGAAAGCCGACGTTACCTCTCACGTTGCCACATAGAGTCCCCTTCGTTAAAGTCTATAATCTTTGCATGTTTTTTGTGCCTTGTAGACCGCTGATGGATAGACTGCATGATTTTAGCCTTCTTACGCATGATCGGTTTATCCACGAGTGCACGAGCGAATCTGACGTTCTATCATGAACTCATTCCGGGCCGTCCACATGCAAATTCGAATTCGACATGAAATGGCATCCGGAGAGAGTTGAGATTCCGTGCCATTCCTCTCAACCCAGCAACTGCAAATCCGCAGTTCATCATTGCTGTGCCCCTGTGCCTCTGCCTTGTGCTGACCGAACACGCAGGGCGTATAACTTTGGCTTTCACCTTCTCCACGTCCGCTTGCCCGCAGCGGAGCTTTTAAACATGGTCCTCGCATGTATTTGTGAACTTGAGCCATTGGCTCAGTGCTACCTATGTATTACGCACTCGAACTCAACAAGAGGACCCCATCATAGACGCCAATGTGACTGCGTAAATAGCTCCCCAACTTGTGTGGACTAACTTTGCTTGCATGCGGGGCGTTCCATACCCCACAACACAAACCAGTGCTGGACCATTTGCTGCCAATCAACATCGTGTCGCTCCCCGAGACTTTTCGCGATGATACCCAATGAAACAATAAAGGAATGTGGTCTATTGTCCATCTGAAAACCAAAAACTCGGAGATCATGTCTCTGTCGACCTCACCCGTGGGTATAGATTACCAAAAAATGGTACAGTGACCTATCGGTTACAACCCTTCATCCTTTCCAAGCATTTCCAAGGGCGTATAGATTCCGAATAATAACATGGATATGGTTGCGCCACTCCTAGCAATGGGAACTTTGCAATGGCCAATGAATTTGTTTTCAGTGACCACGAAATACCCTTACAAAATAAATCTGCGGGTAGGAAAACACTTAGAACAGTTCATCATAGGGGTAACCTCACGGCTGTGGAAAAGCGCCCGCTGTGTATAATTTTATTGCATTGGTTACCTACATTTTAGGTTAGTTCGTACCGTACAGTAGCCACCTCTCGTTTGTTTTCTAGTACGCAATACAATGCAATTTCCAGGCCTTTCCCGTCATTGCGCTCACCGATGGCATTTGATATACGCGATCCGCTCATTCAAGAAGCCGTGCTCCTCTACATTCAACAGGTCCAGACAAACACTCTTCACTGCGCCACTCATACAGTTGCCCTGGTTCATCCCTCCACTCAAAACTCACCACTGATCCGTATCGAGCTTTAATACAAACTTACAACCATACATCCCCATAACAATCCATGCCCTTCCATACACACCCTCTTCATTTCAATTTAATGCCTCTCCGCAGCCGCCCCCACCATCACCCCCCCCTGCCCCCACTCCAAATCTCCTCTGCCTTCCTCTTTATCACGCCATCACCCACGCCCCACACGCCTGCTGCCCTCCCCACAACTTGCAAGTATTCCCATCCAGTTCTCCCCATCCACACGGCCATCCCACATTCCACCATGTCTCCAATCTCCGCTACTACCATCGACAAACCTCGCCACACACGCTCTCATTTCCTTTCCTCCGATACAAACGCCACTCCCACCAAACTTCCCCACAAGCACTACCGTGGCATCAAACCCGACTCATCCCCCACCACATCCCCAATCATATCTCCAGAGGAATGCGCCTCTCTCAGCAACGCTCTTCGCCTTGAGGGCAGATTTCTCTCCACGCCGCATTCTCCCCCCTGCGCTCACCCTCACGTCCATCCCACCAATTTCTCAACAATCCTCACTTTCCCTCCTTACCTCCACCTGCTTTTCATACGACGAATCGCCACTTGAGAATACCCGTCGCGACTCGGGCTCCATTGACCGTCGCGCCGCATCCCGCAAAGCTAGGGAAATGCATATTTCACCCTTGGCCAAACAATTTCTTCTTCCCCTCGATACACCACCCACGCTCCGCGGTCGCAAGTTTAGGCAATCATTGCCTTCTGTGTGCGAAGTTCATGAGGAACCCTGCAGCTTGTGATTCATGGTCATGGTGGTTATTTGCGGCAATGGTGAGTGATCGTGAAACTACACAGTCGTCGCACCCGATTGTCCACACTTGCTCTGCTGTTGGATTCATAAGGCATTGGCGTTGATGGCAAAAGAGGCTCTTGGACTCAGCCTGTAAATCTCCAATAAAAAGAATATCCTGATCTGTTCCAAAGGCCATTCTCGCTTCCTCCAGGGTATCGGCCGAAATGACACAAGTTTCCCTCAAAGCGGCGGGGGTCCTTCATCAAAAACGTATCGGTAGCGAATGATAGGCATACAACAGGACATAATGCCCAAAAACCCAAGCGACGCACGACTAGATACCAAGGACGCGACTGTAGGGTCTGACGACCACACAGACTACACTTCAACAAGCGCTTGTCCAACAGGACCAAACAAGGTAGTTTTGATCGGATAGGGCCTTGCGAATCTCGGCCAGCTGGACGGGGCGTTGGACAACGGTGATGCCGTGGCGATGGGCATTGTCAAACAAGCGTGTGACTCGTTTGGTATCCTCGGCAAGCTGCTTGCGGTAAAACTCTTGCTTTCGTACTCGGGACGCACGCCCTTGGTAATGGTGAAGAAACTGGCGTTGAGACGGTAGGACTTGAGTAGGTAGGCTATATCGATGCCCCACACGCTGTTGGTAGCGCAGATTTTACGGAGCTGACGAAACGAGGCCTGGGGATGAAGAACGCAAATCCATTGACAAGACAGGGCCAGGTTAGTGCACGTGATTTGTGTAGAGTTTGTCACAATGACGAAGAGACAGGACTTGTGAAGGCATGTGTAACAGTGGGACGAGAAAAGTAACTTACATGAACGACGCCTCTGGCTCGCAAGGCCATTTCGACACATGCAAGGCCGCAATCCCAAGAGTAAGACTGGCTAATGTATGGACACGTGTCTTATGCAAGTTGATAAAGTCAGGCAGCGAGTCGAGTGATGGGGAGGCGGTGGGATTGTGTGAGGAGGAGCAGGCAGGTTGGGTGGGTTGGATATCGAGGTGGTGTTGGGTTTGGGGATGGTGGTGAAATGGCATGGTTGGGTGCCGCCTGAATTGGTTTTGGTGTGGCGGGGATGTGGAGGTATTTCGGGGTGCGGTGGGGCGTGGGTCGGGCACGAGTGCTGTCGGGGGAGAGCGGAATGGTGGAAGAATGGAAGAATGTGCTCAAGGGGGGGAAGGCATTTCATTGCTCCGGTCTGCGCTTATACGCACCAACGCAAAGGTAATCCGCGACAATATCATACAACACACGTGTACACGTAAGCCAAAATAATAAATGTACAGTACCGTATCACATTCCACGAGAGGCTGTTGCAGTTTATCTGGCGCACTTTTGTCGTGCCCAAGTCAACGCTGGCTGCGCGTCATCGTCGACGGCGACGCCACAGTTAGCCAAAGCCGAGGTGATGCGGCCCATTTCCGTGCCAAATTTCTACATTCACCATTGACCGCGCCACCCATCTCCACGCAACGACAAGCGCTGCCACCTCCTCACTCTGATTCCCTCCACCATTTCCCTCAATGCCCCCTCGCAAGCGACGCGGTCGTTCCTCCTCCACACCCACAGCCTCTCCCCACCGCCCACCCTCGCCGCATCCTCCCAATCCTCCCAACACCACCCAGCCCCACACGAACCCTCCCTTCCCCCACCGCCACCTCCACCGCCTATACCCCACCCCCCCCGAGCTTCTCATCTCCGCCCTCAAAACCTCCCAATCCCACCCCAATTCTTTCACCCTCCCCGCCGTCACCCTCCACCTCTACAACCACTTTATCGACTGGGCCATCACCAACGTCGCCATCCGTTTCAAACAAAACCTCTACCTCACCGCAGAGGCAAACCGCCAACTCCAACTCTTCCATCCCCCACCCTCCACCCGCACCCTCCCCTCCCACAATCCCCGTCTCCTCTACTCCGACAAGAACGTCACCGTCGAATGCTCAAACTGCTCCGCCAACGTCTCCGCCTCCCGCTACGCCCAACATGTCGAAAAATGTCTCGGCCGCGGTGGTCGCACCTCCAGTCGTGCCGCCTCGGCTCGTTTAAGAGCTTCTGCAGAACGTGAGCGCAGGGAACGTGACCTGGCAGATGGAGAGGATCCTCCCGCTCGACGTCGCCGTCATTCCGATCATACCGACCCTCCGTTCCCGCCCATCTACTCCAAACGCCGCAAGATGTCGCCTGTCCCACCGCCAATTCCGCCGCCGGCACTCACTCCGCCGTTTTGCATCATCGCTCTGCTGGCTTGCCACCGAGTGGTCGCACGCGCTCATCCCCTCCGTGAGGTTGTTGCCCTTTTTTTTGGGAGGGTTGTTGTGATGCAGTCATGCGCAAACGGAGCAACAAAGGCTATAGTCTTTTTTGTGAGAAATCAAGTCTAGAGGCACACTCACACTCCTCTACTAGGCTCAAAACGCGAGACTTAGATGCGCTAGTCGGCGAAAATTAGAGCATCGACAGAAGCAGCAAGGTGGAAAATTAAAGCGAGGATTCTACTTAGAGCTTGACATCTTGCAGATCAGCACCCTTGTATGAGGTATCCGGGTTATTCATACCCTGCAGTTCCTTGACCTTATTTCCAACTGGGCCCTCTGTTTCTCCAGTTCGGCACATTGCACGACCATCCCGACCGACTCTTTTCCAGTTCCCCGCTCTGTCCCTAAAGTGGGCATTCGTCGACATCAACTCGCGATTAATCTTCAACAAGTCCTCCTTTTCCTCCTGCAACTGGGCACATTTCAATTTGACATTGACCAACTCATCGACAATCCTCTCATACCCATCATTGGCAGCCGACAATGTCTTGCCCGCCTGCACCCTAAAGTTCAACTGCTTTTGATCACGCAGGTCTGTATCTCTGCTTTCAAGATCGCTACTCCGAGAACGTGCGCACGCAACTGAGCTGCCATTTCGTGTGCTTTCTTGGACTCGTCGGGGTTGAACAGCATGGCGACCTGCAGATTGCTGTTGCTCGCGAACAAGCTGTGCGGCAAACATGTCACGTTCGTCGGTGACCTTTTTGATATTGGTAAGGTGATTGCGACGAAGCGAGGCCATTTCGAGACGCAGGGTGGATATCTGTTGTTCGAGGGTGGAGAGTTGGGAAGTATCTGAGGGTGCATCGGGGGTGAGGTGGTGGGGATGGGGGGTTGGGTGTGGAGCGTGTGCGACGGGTGCGACGGGCGGCTTGTGCGGCTTTGATCTTTTCGAGGTCTGAAAGTTGGGGGGGGAGGGGGAGGAGTTGGAGATGGATCGGGGGGGCGGCGTGTCCGAGGTGGGTGCGGCTATGTCGGTCATGGTGGTATTTTGGGTAGAGAGGTGGGTGGGTGGAGGAGGGAGTGGAGCGGGTGAGGGCTGGTCAAGTAAATAGTCAAATGTGGGCGAGGGCAAATTACAGTAGCGGATTTGCAAAGGAATGGATAATGAATTCGCTGGATCCTTTTGCAAAAGGCAAAAAATAATCAAACAGAAATTTCACTCAGAATAAAAATTCAAAATCCAATTTGCATCATCAAACAATGCAAAAGCAGTTAGACTTTCAGCACGTATTCGTCCACAATTGTTGCATAATGATATCATGTCCATGTCATTCCCATCGCAAAACCCATGGCGTATGATATCAACACGACAATACAAAGACAATGCCTACAAGGTGCCACGCAATCGCCATTGCCTCAAACACCATATCCTCTCAACACTCGTTGCAAACCATCGCCCCGCTTTCGTCAAGCAGTCGGTCTCACCTTGACAGCCACGACAAACGGTACCTTGAGTACAATTCTACGCATCGATTCGGCATCCCCGAATGCAACACTGCCATTTCCTCTCTCCTCACAATTTAAACCCACTCTTCCTCACCATACCCATAACCTCTTCCACACTCAAATGCATTCCCTCCCCGATCCTCCCTCCAGGCAAGGCATGGGTCCCAAAACGCCCAAACCCCCCCGCCTTGACCACCTGAGCCACCCTCCTCACAAACCCAATACCCCCTCCCCAAATCAAACGCCAAGCAACTGCACACCGCATCCCATTTCCCATCCTGCCCTTGATACGCCTCCACAAAATCCCCTCCCATTGCAAATTCCACACCCTTTGGCACTCCCATCGGATCCACATCCGGAATCTCCACCCCTCTCATCCCATCTCCGCCCCTTTCACATTGGAATGTTCATGCACAAACGGGTAAAACAAATGTCGCCCTTCCCCGCCTGTCGAATTCAAGGCAAAATTCCCAACCAACAATGCCGTAAACGACGCCTCACACCCTCCACCGCAAACCCCTTCCTCACCAATTCCCACGCCAATCGTCCAGCACCCGCCCCAGGAACCAGCACACGAAACTCATCGCGCTCCAACGTGCGATTCGCCCTCGTCGCCTCATCATACGCCTCCTCCACAGCCCACCAACGGTCCATAAACACGCTCCCGTTCACGAGCACCCGTCACACCCCAGTCCTTGGCAAGTAACGTGAATCCACGTCGCACCTCACGTGACAGCATCTGTCTCTCCTCCTCCTCCCCTCCACCTCTGCACCCGTACCATTCGTACGACCCGAACTCTGCATCGTATGAATCGACTCTGCAGACTCGGCCATCAATTTCAACAGATTTGCATTGGCCTCGACACATTCGGCAAGCCGAGAGATTCGCGTCTCAAACTCCGGAAGCAGCGCCTGGTCCACAGGCGATAGAGCGCGAAACATCGCCAGCTTGCGATCCAGCCGTGCAAACTCAACCTCCCCGTACGATTGCACGGCTTTGACCGGGAATTGCTGCAGAGTCATGTTGGCTTGAACGGGACTGTCGGGAACCATTTTGGGGGCGACTGGAGTCAAGGGGGTCGAGTGGGGGGGAGGAGGCAGGCAGGCCGGGCGGGCGGTACAAATGCATCCGCGGTGCTTGTACAGGTGGCCAGGCCACGCGCTGTACACTACTGGAGCAAACAAGTATGATTTCGGGTGCTTACAGTAAATTACACCAAGTCCCAACGTTTATCCAAAACAAATAAATCGCGGGTGTGAAAGGATGCTCCCGGAGACCTTTTCAACTCCACCTCTCCCTCCACCACCTGGTACAACCCTCGCTACAAACAACCCGCCTCTCCCTGCACCTGCACCACAATGGCCTTTCTGTCCCATCATGCCCCCGACTCTCCTACACCCCCGTTCAACCTTTCTCACCCCGCCACCACCTCACATATTCCGCCTACGTCGACAAACTCGCACCCCCTCATGTGCACCGACGGCGCCACCCAAAGCCAGTGGAAGAACCCAAACCAGAGGTTATTATCGACGAGAACATCGCCGGCTTTTGCAGCATCAATCCTCGCACCGGAAGCGCATGGAGTTGACGTACGCGAGAAGGAATCGTTGTTTCTCGACGCCATGCAAGCGTACTTTCGCGGCGAGTCGATGATCTCAAATGAGGAATTCGATACGTTGAAAGAGGAACTTACGTGGCAGGGATCGGAGGTGGTGACGTTGAGTCGAGAGGAGTTTCGCTTTCTGGATGCGGCAAAGGCTTATGAAATGGGAACGCCGAATATGTCGGACAAGGAGTTTGATGAGTTGAAGTTGAAGTTGCAGAGGGATGGTTCGGTGGTGGCGATTCAACGCGGGCCGAGATGTTCGGTGAAGCGGCAGATTACATTCTCGGATGTGATTCCGGATGCAAAGAGGACGTTTGTGTTGTATGTGCCGGCGGGCTTTGTGACGGCGTTGGTGTGGTTGTCGTTTACGTTTGAGTTGACGCCGTTGAGGCATGTGGATCCGGTGGTGTCGTTGTTGCTTGGGTCGCCCATTATTTTCTTGGCGGCAAAGGTGTTGACGGGTTTGGTTGTGCCACAGGCGCAGATTGTTGTTGGGGATTGTCCGAATTGCGGGAGGAGGACGCATGTGTTGTTTGGGAATGTGTTGAATAATCAGGGGTTTGAGCAAACGGCAGATGTCAAGTGTGACAAATGTAAGGCGCAGCTAAAGGTGGACAGGGAATCGATGAGAATGATACTGATTTCGGAGGGCTAGTGTGCGTGGTGGGGTCGGCATGGAACAGGAAATAGTTTTTTTTGTTGAGATTTCATCGGGGTGGTTGGGATGCGTGTGTTTGCAGGTGTAGCAGTTTGATGGTGTTGAATCGGTTGTTGTAATTGTAAATCTCACTCCCTCGAGACACCCGCTTTCACATGGTTGCGCGAATGATGCCGTGGACCATTACCAACAACGCTGCCCGCGAGGGATACACGCGGCTCCCGTAGGATACACGGTGAAGATCACAGAGATGAGGGATTCGACTTGTGAAACGGATTGCGTCATCGGGATTGCCGATCGGTCGGGAAGCGGTTGATCTGTAGCTAGGTAGAGGAGGGTTTGGTATGGTCTTGTCGTCGTGCCGTTTTGTGCGACATTTCGAGGGCGTTGAATAATTGCATAGAGCATTAAAAGTAGGGACGTGTGGGCCTTGGATCATTCCGGGTTTTGACATGCAGTTCTGTTTCACTCTATGTTGCCTCAGAAATTGCATTTTGTTACCCCCCGTTCAGCTGTCACTCTGTGGAAGCCACTAATCGTCGATACGCGGCCTGGCCCTTTGTCACAGCGCTGCCGCCGCTTGTCTACCAGCGCATCCCACCACTGCGAAGAAACCGTCGTCTGACAACTGAAGCATCATGCTGCGTATGCGCCACTGCATGTAGCCGACGTGAACCATTCAGTAGCTCTTGACTGAATAGAAGAATCTTTTGCGGCATCTATGGTGTCCACTGCAGCATCCGACAATGGAACCATTTGTCGGTCAGTTGGTACACATTTCAGATGACCTGATTAAAGATCATCTTATTGCTCAGAGGGGCCTATTGAGGCCCTAATCTTTACTACTCGATCTTGCTTATCACTAGTGATGACTCAACAGACCCTTCCCGTCTGACCACAAGGCTGGCCGACCACAAGCAAACCAGTCTACCTCTGTCGCAAGCCTCTTCTCCCTCACCCAGCAAGCACCACAAAGCGAAAACCCTTCTCTAATCCGCTCCCACCCGCACCACGACATAGGTCCAATCGTCTCGACGCCTCCTCGTCTACGCCCCCTCCACCCCTCATAACAACCAGCCTGACATGCTCCGGCGTATCCGTATTAACAAACAACCTCACTGCACACGCCTCCTTCAAGAAAAAGTAGTACCCCCATCTCATCACACAATCCTCCGCCGCCCCTCGCTTCCACGCCTCCTACCCTCCACTTGACTTCTCCTCTCAGTCCTTCCTCACCCCCCTTCATCATCCCAACCCTCACCAAACACCCCTCGCCCTCATCCCAACTCCCCCTCACCGCCACTCCCCGTCCCTCTGAAACATAGCGGTACCCGACACCGGCGCCGCCCTCCACCTCGTCATGAACCACTGCCCTTTTGGCATTCACACGAATAAACAACCCTCCTACCACCATCCGCCCCTTCCCCGTCATGCCAACCCACAATCTTGACACATACCTGCTCCCCACCTCTGACCACATCCCACCCTCTATACCCAACTCCCATCTTGCACAACAAAGTCGGTCCCAATCCACCACCACCATGCCCATCTTCCAACTCCTCCCTACTCTCCGCCGCATACACCACCATCGGGGCAACCCCACCGGCCACGTGACCACCTTTCCTCTCTGAAACAACCCCGGTAAAACGCCTTTGCCCTCTCTCAAACTCCTAGTCCTCCCGACCACCACGGCTCCCTTCCCCATACCCTTCCCACACGACCTCTCTCCAACCCTCCGACTGCACCCTTCTCTTCCTCTCCCCACCACCAGGCACAGCACCCCCCTCCCTAGCCGTACGAAACGAGCCTGCGTCAGACCCGTCGGCCCTCCCCTCCCTAGCCGACATGCTCCTCCTTTCAAACTCCAAGTCCTCAGTTCTCACGGATGTACCAGCCAGCAATGACTCTGTGCCAGCTTGACTCGAGTTGTACAACATTCGAACCCCCCTGGGCGACAACCCCCTACTCAACTGCCCCCCTTCCCGCGCCACATACGGGACATAACTGACGCTACTCCCCCTCCATCAGCCTCACTCGCGCACCAATAGGGATGGGCATTGCATCGCGGCCCAAAGATTCCATACTATCGACATGTCGAATCAAGGTGAAGACTACGACTTGGAGCGACTTGCAGCAGAGACGCGGCTCTGACTGCGAGCGGGAATGCGATAGTTTGTGGTGGGATTGCGGGGCGAGTGGGGTGGGACGGGGCAGGGGTGGGGAGAAGTTGGGAGGTGGTTGGGCGGGGGGCTTGGAGGGGCGGTTCGGAACGAGTGGAGGAGGCGCGGGGATATGTGAGGGGCAAGGACGGGAAATGGTGTGTGTCTGTGTGCCTGCTTCGGATGCGATTGGAAGCGGGGTGCGGGATTTGCGGCGTTGGGAGACACGGAAGAGGTGGGGTGCAGGAGTTGGTCGGGGAGAGGGGCTTTGGGGTCCATGGGGAAGTTGGATGATGGAGGGTTTTGGGGGTGTCTGGGGGAGGGCGGGGTGGTATTTATTGAGCGGGGTGGGGTTGGGGGTGTTTGGTGTTTTTGGGAGGATTGCGATTGTTGGGGGTGGGGATGTGGGGTGGGTAACGGTGATGTTGGAGGTCGGGCGGTGACGCAACGGGTGAAATGGGTAGGGGGGGGCAACGGTTGAATGGGGTGTTGGTCATTGGGATGCGGGGTGTTGCGGGCGGTATCAATGTTGCTGCGTGCGGGATTCCGCGGGGAATAACGAATCGGGGAGTTGAGACGGTTGTAGGAGTCACATCGGTCGCTGTTTCGGCGGAGAGTCAGAAACAAGGGCCGTTGCGGAAAGCACGGGTGGGAAGTGAGACAAACGACACAACAACGCAGAGGTTGTCGTTGACCGGTTGCTTTGCTTGACAACCTTTTTGAAATGGCTGCATGGGATCCGATGGAATGATGAAACAGGTTGCCAGGCAAGAAATTGGATGAAAATTCACAAGCAAATCGCCAACGGCACGGATCACAATCGCGCCCAAACCGACGCAATCCGACCGCCGCACACTTGCCGCTGCACGACGACACACGCTCCCTCGATCACTTCCGTCCCCCCGCAAAACACCCACCCATGCCCTCGCAATCCCCAAATCGCATCCCCTCTTCTCTCCCCCCCGCAAAACACTCGTATTCAAGCGATGTTCCTCCCGTTTGACACCCCCGTTTGTTTCGTCCCCCACGCCTACTAGTGCAATGCGTCATCACTGTGCACGGCAGCAGAGTGCGCGAGACGACACCAGCGCGCAGTGGCCGAGCGAGCCATCCTGGCCGTGTGGTGTGGTGAACTGGTGTCCGACGGGGTGCCACCAGCAGCAGCGGTCTGGGTGCAACGCAATGGCAGCATGCATGTATGCGTTCATTCGTCAATCGATTCGACACGCCTTGTTTTCCACAGTGGAATGGAGTGTGTGTCCGCCTCTGACAGTGGAGTCGTAAAATATCGAAAAAATTGGGCTTGGTTCTGCTGTCTCGCTTTTCACATGGCAGCGACCGTGCAAGCTTGGCTAGCCTGCGCATCTCGTCTCGTCTCAACGGGTTTGGACCGCGGGTTACAGCGGCTGAGAAAAGGTTCAACTGATGCCTGCGCCACGGGCGTTTCTACCGGACATAGTTGCGTCGCGGTCCGAAACGGTATTCTCGAGTGGAAAAGGGCCATGTCAAGTGGTGCGAGAGTATTGTCAAAGGGAAAGGTGGCCGGTGAGGAGGGGGATGGATTACGACGGGGCCACGGAATGTTGCAAGTGATTGAGACCGACGTATCGAAGAACGTGACTAGGGTAGGACGGAGGTTACAATGGAGGCGACCGAAGATAGAAGCACCATGTTTACCACAAACGACACAAGGCTGGATGTCGGCGCGGGGAAAGGAAAGTGGGAAAAGGCGGGCAGGAATGGGAACGGAGGGCGAGGAGAGTGGGAAGGGGGGATGAAGAGATGGAAGGATTTGGAGAAGAGACTAGGCCTTACTCAGCGACAGATGGTCATGATGCTGTTGTTTGTCGTTTGCTTGATTGTGATTGGGTTGCTCATGTGGGGCGACGAGGACGATGCGACGCCAACTGTGAGTGCGGTCAAGCCGGTCGTGGTGGAAGAGGATGTCCATCTGCCGAGTGTGCGCGTCAATCCGGCTCTGCTGGCGGAGGCTGCCAAACATTCTTTCAACTTTGCTGATGATAATGACGACTGAGGCAAAGCGTGCGAGGTTTGGGTAGTATGCGATGGATATGTGAGTGGAAAAGTGGCTTTTGCGGTATTCCTGTGTAATCGGTTAAGAGTGGAGGGCTTGGGATGGGGTATTGGTGCTTTATGGGGGAGGAGAGTAAGGAAAGGTGGTGTATAGAGTGGCTGTAGTTGGAGATATGAGTTGTCACGTCATGGGCCAAGCCCGACTTTGGTTGTAAATTGTAGCCTCGCGTTGTAGCCTCTCTTTGGTATTGTATTGCCGTCGTAATGTTGAGCTTTGGATTTGTTTTGAGGGGAACATGCAGGGTTGCGCGGCGTATACGGGACTGTTTCATTGCGGCGGATGAGTTGTAGTTTGGCGTGAGGATGGGCACGTGGTGGGAGATATTGAACTTTTGGCATGGTGGCAGGTTGCGAGCGACTATTGGCATTTACGTCTCGAGCGCTAAACGGTCGACACAGGGGGGGGGGTGTTTGTATCTAGGGAATATACGTTTTGAGCAAAGAAGGGGTTGCAGATAACAGTTTGCAGTCGTCTTCCTCTTGTAGCAGAGAGTTGTTGAGTAGATTTGCAATGCATTACAGTAATGAATGCAGTGCGTCTTGATTCCAAGAGTCTGGGCAAAAATTCTCCGACATGTGGTCGAATGCTCATCTCTGATCGCACACCAATCCCTCTTCTCCCGCTGCCGAATCCATCCTCCCAACTGTCATCTCCCGTCGCTCTCTCGCCACCCCGTTCCCACCATGAGCAGAGTCGGCACATTTCTCCGCACCTCCTGGGCCAAAGAGCCTATCGTTTGCTTTTCGATCGTCATCGGCACAGTTGGTACGACCTGCGTTTGTTCCCAACCCCCTTTCCCCAATCCCCAATCAAACCCCTCCAAACTCGTCGACATCTAACCAACCAACCGTTCCATCCCCCGCCCCAATCTCGCCAACCCAGGTATCGCCCTACCACTCTTCGTCCCCAAGCTGTGGGGAAAGTACCCCGACGCGCAACTTGAAGACGAGCGGCGCGCTGCCGCCCACGCGCGCAGACAGGACGCCCTGAAACGAGCCGGTACGTCTTTTCCCCTTTGCTACGACCCGCACGCACGTATTTCTCACGCTCTCCTTGTCCATTCCCGCGTCTCAACAACTCACACCGTGGTGACGCCTTGTTTACTTTTCTATCTGTCTCGTATCGTGCTACTCTGTCGATTACAAATGAAAAATGTGCAATCGTGCAAACCTTGTCGAAACTCGGTATGCATTCGTGACATGGGCTCGGTTGCGGTCCAATGACAATTGCGGTGCATGTGTCTCGGTGGGCATGTAGACTACCTTCAATGACTTGCTCAAGCCTGGTGGGCACCTGAACAGGCGCCGAATACAAGCCTCCGATGTGTGTGGTTGGTTGTATCACGGTGAACCACTAAAGACACTCGACCACGTTTCTCATTTGTCTAGCAGCGCGTGCTTGTTTTGCCCGTGGCAAGTGGAAACGCCCTCACTCCCCCCTTCCTGTCCATCATCCCTTCCGTCTTGGAGCCAACGACGCTTGGTTACAATTGGCCAAAGTGTTGCGATGTCACGGAAAGTCGCGTAGTGCAGCCCAGATCACGAGTAACACGGATACAATTGTGCATGCCATAAATAACACCACCAGCGCTTGCAGTTTCTTCAAACTTTCTTTTTCTCGCATGCGCGCTTTGCGAATTTCTGTGCAGAGGGGAGAGATGATGCAAAGGTTAGACACATTGTAGTTTTGGATACAACGGGTGTGATATGGTGGTGCGAGGGAGTTGGACTGTACCTTTGAGTTGAGCTTGCAGGGCGATTGTTTCGTCGAGCAGGGCTTTGAGATCGGGTGCAACGGCATCTAGACTCGCCATGCAGGCGTTGTAGGGGAAGATGCGGCAAACTTTGAATTGATGGCGTGGTGGGGAGAGTCGTAGTGCAGGTTGCACTGGGATTAAGAGATCATTGTAAGGTGAATGCAGGGAGGTGGGCAGTTTGTGGCAGAGTGGAATGCATCGACCAGCCAGATGTCAAGATACTCACTCACGGAACCGGTAGTTTTTGTAGAATCAAAGATGACGTTTACAATGCAGCCTAGTCTGAAACTAGCTACTGTAGCTACACCACACACCCTGCTCATGCCACCATCAACAATCACGCCATAAAACAAGCCACAATCCAACATCCACGACACCTTCCATCCAAACGACCCACCCAAAATTACCACAACTCCACATCCCCGCCTACAATCCTTCTCCCACCCCCAATGACAACCACCGCCCATCACCTCTGGCTCCAAAATCCGTCACACTACGCCAACGCAAGCGCGGCTGCCACCTCGTCACCTCCGACGTCGTCGACGCAATCAAGCCACAGTTGTCGCAGTTCAAAATCGGTCTCTGTCACATTTTCATCATGCATACCTCCGCGGTACGTGCCTCAATCTCACCCCGACCACTCACCTCCATCCATTACCCTACACCCTCCCACCACGACACACAGTTTGGCGCGCCGTGTGCCTTGTTTACGCGATCAGACCCGTCATCGCATGGAGCACACTTGTTTGCATCATTGGGTTTCGTGGTGTTGACTTGGGCTCTGTGAATTGATTCTTCCGACTCTATGTGATGGATTCCTTGCCATGGACAAGTGCAGAGCCTGTAAGTAATCCCCGTGCACACGCCACCAGGAAATCAGATAGTGCAGCAACTGTTCAGCGTGTCCTGACCTCACGCGTGAATCTCTCTGCTTTTGATGATCTTATGTTGCCCGTCATCAGCACCATCAGCGAGAACGCAGACCCGGACGTTCTTACCGACATGGAGACTCATTTAAACCGCATAGTCCCGGATGTTGGTGACCCTGGGTGTCCTACCATACGCCACACTGAGGAGGGTCCCGATGACATGGCCAGTCACGTCAAGAGCAGCATAACTAGTACCTCGCTGTCCATTCCAATTACAAATGGCCGTCTTTCATTGGGAACATGGCAAGGTATCTGGCTCCTGGAGCATCGCTTCCACGGCGGCCTCGCAAGCTCACAGTTACGCTAAACGGCACCACAAAATAAGGCCCGCAAACACCTTTTATGTTGCGCCTGAATGAATATTCACCGCACATTTCCTACCAGCTCCGATGATTAGGGTAGGCTGCGGCGACTAGTTCTAGGCTCTAGAAAAAGATTTCAATCATTTGGCCACTAGGTCGAAATAGCACACGGGGTCAAAGTCTATATCATGATTGACATCACTGCCGCTTCGCGGGCCGACCAAGCTTCCTTTTCATTTGTGGGAATTTCAGCGGAACCGGCAACGACAGTCGAAACGAGTTGGGATCCTTCGGTGTCCCGTCTACCGTCTGTTTCCGCTTCACCTTACATCCAATATGTGCCGCGTGCTTCAATAACAATTTGAAGCTCACCGACAGCGCTTGAGATAATTCGTCGAGATTGGCACAGTTTGAAAAGCCGTTGGCCGTGAGCCACATTAGAATTCCGTAAACACGAGTCGCATCGCGCAGCTCTGCGACTTTCTCCGCATTACAGGTCGCCCTTTCCGTGCCGAATCCATCACTGTGAAACGATCAAGCAGACGACGCAAAATACTTTCATCCACTGCCATACCCTGCATAAGTCCGAGCCAATCTTCGCGCGCCACAACATCCCTAGCTTGAGCAAGTACAATAAGATAGTGAAGATGCATGGTAGCCTGCATTCGCCGTATTCTGACCGTTGTTGCAAGCGTCTTGTCACCGATGAGCTTCAACAATGTGTTCCATACAAGCGGTTGCCAGCCCGGGTTTTCTACAGACGCCGTGCCGTCCGAGCATGCGTCTATAACCGACTCGGCCTCCTGTTCAAGTGCTGCAAGCTCTGCAGCAGACATAAGACCCTCCAAGGGATAAGCGGCCTCAGGAGTGGTAGCGTTGTTATCATGAGGAGGTGCTAGCGACTCTGTGGTAATTGTTTTCAGGTGATCGATACCCTGGATGGCATCCCTGTCCACCATTTTCTTGGCGGCAATGGTGAGTTGTTCTTGCGCCTTTTCGTCCACCTTGTCCTCTGTGATGCGGTCCCTTTCATACTGCTCGAACCGCTTTCGGGCTTTTCTGGCACCAAAGGTGTGTAAGAGGTGTTTGTTTCTCTCGAGGTTTGTCTTGGCGGGCTCTTCCTGCGTGGCTTCAACCTCATCGTCGATGGTGCGTTTGCGGCGAGCAAAGGGCTGCATGGAATACATGGCGGCAACTTGAAAGAGTTGAACGGTGTCGGTGTGTCGGTTTCGAATGCCGATGAAATAATCATGGTTCATCTCGTTGTAGCCTCTTTGCGCGCGCCACTCCCTGTTGTCGACCTGTGCAACCAACTCGACATCCTCCTCTGTCTTTTCAACACTAACCTTTGTCGTTTTGCGAACGAGACTGACACGCATGGCGTCTATGTTGTCAGGTGTTGCGGTGGTCCAAACGCTACAAGTGGGGGTGAGATACAACTTGTCCTTGTCTTGATCGGGCTCGGCAAGTGGGACTACAGCTTCGACTCTCACTCGCTTTCGTGTTGCACGGGGCGCAGTGTCATCTTGTCCCTTGCGCTTGCGGGATTTCACAGGGGTTTCCATGGTAGGTTTCGAATGGTGTGATTGGTTCGAGTTTGCAGAATTCAGAGGGCGATCTTGCAGATTGCGGGCTGCGGCTAAAGTGCGTTAGTGGAATAGTTTTGGAAGACTTGGGGTGTTTTAATGATTGAAGGAGACATAGGTTCGCCGAGTGGACATGCGGGTTGTGATGGCGGCAGCGTGCTGCACGGACCGTCGTGTGTCTTGATCGCCACAATGTACTGTACTGTACTGTACTGTACTGTAGAGTATCGCAATTGGCAACGAGTAAATTTGGCGCATTGCAACAACGTTTGCCTTTCCCAGTTTCGGCCGGGAAAATTCTCTTCTAATATACACGCGTACAAGTGTACACGCACACGAATTTTTTCTCAAGTTTCAAGAATTCGGTACCATACCTCGATGGATACTGTAAAGAACTGTAATGTGCAGTCGGCTTGGGTTTTCCACTGGGCCAGGTTCACGACGCAAAACCTCTAGATTAATAAGACAGCGAATGGTGACGATACAACATGTAAGAGGACGATGTACCGCACATTTTGATTATGAAGTCTAGTGCTGCTTGGGCAGGAAATCCACGTTGACCGCTTGCAGTACATGGGTGCGGTGCTGCAATATAATCCTTCTATATTATTCTAGAAACATGGGGTGCTTTATGTCTTGATCAACTTTTTGACCCAAATCAAACTGATCTATCTATCATCCAGTTTTTTAATCATTGAATCCGCAGAAATAAATTGATCCGTTCAGGTTGTTCCGGAGAAAAATGCTCAACACTGAAGGCGTCAGGTAGAGCACAGTACAGTACTTTAAAGAGTTACTTTTTTGTGCTATTTATAGCCGTTTGAAACGCTTCTAAATGCAATAATATTTTACGACAGGCACTAGCTACGTTGTCTCGACCCGCTTTCATCATCTTATAAAAATTCCAATAAGAACCCCTATTTCGATGAGTACGCCAATCCAATAATTCAAAGGATTATACGGTGGTGGTAAATCTTTACGACTTGTGCAGTATGGCACAGAGTGTGCGGAGGGTATTCAGAAATTAACAGTACAGTTTAAAACGTCAGGATTGATATCCATGCCGCCTTGAGCGACGACGCCACGGTTTTCCGCCGCCTTGCCTCCTTCGCTGCTTCCCGTCGCGATTCCTCCCCTCAACAGGAGCTCCGTGACTTCGTTACCCGTTTGCGTGTAGTCTCCAAGTAATGCAGGCACAACAGGTTTCCACCCGCCGCCGCATCCCTAGTTAATCTATGAATACCCTCCGCACGCTTCTGTGCAACATTGTACAACCCATAAAGATTTACTACACACAAACTTTAAGGAACTTGCACAATACTGTGGCACTCGTACCTTACAGTACAACTGCACCTCAATAGCTGCTTGTATTGTTAACATTAGTTGTAAAAAGCTATGGAGCATAGTTTCGAGATCAAGTACGGCCAGAAAATCCCCCCTATCAACCACTGCCGCATCTCTGTACCCCAGCGACTTCAAGAGTGCGGTCCCTCTTGTAGATCCCGCTAAAGATGTCACACCATTTCACACTACGATTACTTATCCCAGGAATAAGGCAACTATTCTGAAAATGTACCACTCAGGCCTCCGCACTAGCTCCGGAAACGTCGGTGTATGGCTGTGAGATGATGGAAAGTCACAATTCGCTATCTCATAGGGTACTATGCCGGTCAGGCCGGTCCTGGCCTTGGGCAAATCGATACGTCGCTCTACCCTTTGGACGCCTATGGTGACCACCTCCTCCACTGCCTGCACGGCCCCCACAGGAGCATTCGTTAGGACCGGCAAGTGAATCTTTGCGCTAGGGACCTGGTCAAAGCCGCCCGTGATCCCGTCGTAGAGCCACGAGAGGGCCTCCAAGCCACGAGACCGGATATTCGGGCAATGGGAAGCCGCGGAGGGACTGACTTCTTCGACATCACCTTTGTCAGTCCTCTCGCGCCATCGAACAGGAGAGTCAACACATTCAACCCGTCGATCTCCCTTAACGCAGCCCGAGCCGCGAAGCACAGAAAGTACCAACCCTTCATTGCTCCTTCCTCTCGAGGCAGACTCGTCAGTTGAATATACACTGTACGTGTGTGCCTTCTGAATATTTCTGATAGGTTGGTAAGACACAGTTTGTATCTCGAGACCTATTACGTTATCGTTTGACAGCTTGTCTAGCTATCTTCTATGAGTCTTTTCTGTCTTCCTGTTTTATGTTACGCATTTGCATGCTCTATCTCTTTTGTGCTTCGGACACGACATGGAGTATCAGTCAGCTGTGGGGTCTGATTTACCTCAGAGGCGGTCAAGAACTGACTGTTCGGCTGCTGACTGCAGTTGAAATAACTTGTGGTTTGCGCGGGGCTGGTTCGGATGGACAAGAAAGGAAGACGAGTCCCTCTGTCATTTTCTGTGGCCGGGATCGGATTGGGCTGGAGCTCTGAGTGCCTGGGTGGATGGAAGGTTCGTTGGAGCCAGGGCTCACATATGTGGATAGTAGAGTCCCTCGTCAAGGAGAAATCGGAGCTATACTCAGAGTAAGTAGTGACGTTTGTGTATTTAAGAGTACCCCAAACGACACTTCAGTAAAGTACGAAAGGCAAGTGGGCAACCTTTTCTGAACTACCAAGTGGTTATGGGCCCAGTCCTAGCTACAGTCTGTAACCGTCATCTTCGTCTTTTTCTGCATTCTGTTACCCCTTCACAATCTTCAAAGTGTTTGTTTTGTTCTTCTTTGCTATTTTTTTAACCTTTGATGAGGAGTCTAAGAAAGTTTACAAGTTCAGTGGCAAGCATTGGGAGGATTTTCAGCTCTGGTTGGCCGAACCGAGGCGCTTTGGAAGCAAAGGGCGTTCTTGATGTGGTCACGAGTGACGTGCTTAAGGAGGATGGAACCGAGAAGGTGGCGCTGAGTGATGCTACTGCTAAGAGCGTCTCGACGGCTCGGGCTACTATCATCCAGGGTTTAGGAGATCGTCCACTTCGACTTTGCTTGTCCGTAAAACAAAACCCGTTCAAGATGTGGACACGCCTGAAAGACCGTTACTCTGTCTCCAATACAGCTACACAGGTTCAATTACAGTCTAAGCTTTCCCGTATGAGCTACCGTAATGAGTCCATGCAGGACTACGTAGACGGTTTCGAGGAAGTTTCAATAGAATGGCTGCTATCGGGAGCTCTTTAGGTGAGGACCTTCAGGTTGTATGTTTCTCTCCTCGTTTGGGGATAAGCATAAGTCTAGATTTGGACCAGTGATAGCTTCGCTCCAGACTAGAAAGGACAAACTGGACTGGGAAACCGTTACGGCATCGCTATGCAAGAGTACGATGAACACGTCTCCAGGAACAAAGGCGGAATGAAGTCGTTTGGGGGCGTTGATCCGGGTCAAGCTCTGACTGCTGGTGGCCGAAAGTCCAATAGCAAAGGTCGTTATGGTGCTCGGCCTAGGGATGAGAAACGCCGTTGCTATCGATGCCATAAAGTCGGGCGCCTTGCCCGAAATTGTCCGATAAGGGAGAAGCATGTACGAAGTGAGGAGGGGATACTCAAAACCCTCAGTACGATGCAAATCACGCGCAGTTGTTGGTTTCTCGTCTTGGTGAGGGTGACAATGCAGGTAATGAGTTGTGCTTCAGGGATCTGTCAGATGAATCTATCGTTTACCCCGCGGCCTGGGATTCTTGGAATTGTCAAGAGACCGAGTCTGTCCATGAATCGGTGATGACATCGACAAACGAAAGTGTTAGCCCGATGTTTTCCTGCTCGATTCGGGAGCTTCTGACCACATGGTGTGGAACAAAGATTGGTTGCATTCCTGAGGAGAATGCCGCGCCGTGCTATTGTACTCGGAGATGGCAAACATGTCTATGCAACCCACTCGGGAACTCTCAAGCTACACACGACCGTGCGCACTGGTAACACTAGTACTACACGCATGGTCGAGCTACATGATGTACTGTATGTCCCTGACCTTCGGACTTCTTTGTTGAGCTGTTCCCGCTTATGTGAACAGGGATTCAGGGTTCAAATTGGGAGAATAGCTTGCAGTGGATTGCTGAATGGCATGCTGATGTTCCAGGGGAAAGTGGACCGTGGCGTTTAAAGGTTGATGGCATTCCGGTACCTCCTGCTGCAATGGCTGCCGCTGTACGCGTTGAAGAAAGAACGGAAAATCAGGAGCATGTTTGGGAGTTGTGGCACCAAAGGTTGGGCCACGCCAGCATCCCAAGTATCAAGCGACTCTTTCGAGTCAACGCTGTCACTGTAAATCGCCAACCGCGGAAAGGTCACCGTGATCTTTGTGGAGTTGTGTGAAGGGGAAGCAAACCAGGCAGATTCCTCGCACGAATAACTCACGTTCTCGAGAGCCTGGTGGTGTCGTTCACTCGGATATTGTGGACCAATGTCGGTGGGATCATTTTGCGGTCATCGTTATTATATCCTTTATTGATGAGTACTCTGGGTATGTGTCTATCGCCCGGATATCCCGGAAAATTGATGCACTGAGTCAGTTCAAACTCAATGTAGCATGGATGGAACGAAAGTTTGATTGTAACGTGAAACGACTCCAGTCTGACCAGGGAGGAGAATACTTGGCTTTCAAGGATTTCTTGACTGAGAGTCGTATTGAGCACAGTGTGACACCTTCCTATTCTAAGTATCAAAATGGGATGGCTTAAAGGGTGAATCGGACTATTGTCGAATGTGCGCGCACCATGTTGGAGCATGCTGGACTACCACGAGTGTTCTGGGCAGAGGCAGTAGTGCAAGCCGCTAAGATTCGGAACAACTTCTTTTGCCCGAGGGAGCCATCACGGACTTCTATTGAGATGATCTCTGGAGTGAAGCCGGACATATCTTACTTTAGAGTGTTCGGCTCCTTGGGATGGTATCACATCCCAAGGAAGTGCGTCGCAAGCTGGACGCTAAGTCCGAGGTCGGCGTTGTAATTGGCTCTAATGCGAACAGCCAATAAAAATTATGGATACCCTCTATAAATGCGGCCGTGATGGCGAGGGATGTGACAATCGAGGAAAACCGATTTCCTTTCCGTGAGGGTCTGGTCAAGGCGTCCAATGATGGAAATGACGATCATGGCCCTTTGGTTGACGAAGAGGAAGATACAGGTACAACTGTTGCTCCTGAGAATCCGGATGGATTGGGCTCTAGTAGTACTACTGGACAAGGTGTTGCTGCTAATGATCCCAGGACAATGACTGATGAATTAATGGATCAGTTGTTGACTCACGTCCCAGTCCCCGATGACAATGAGACTGAACAGCTGACAGAGTCATCGAATTATGCAGGTGTCATGCTGTGGTGGCGATATTATTCTAGCCGGAGATTATATCGCTGAGATTGAGAGTGTCAAGAGGGAGCTTCCACAGCACGTTGATGTAAAGGACTTGGGAAAGTTGCGCTCCTTTCTAGGGGTAATTTTCATACGCCAGAAAGATGGTGCGTGGATATTCCAAGGTCACTATGTGAAACATATTCTCAAGCGGCTTGGGATGGAGATGTGTAAACCGGTCTCAACCCCCATGTGTGAGGGAACACCGCGTGTTTTTGCGGAGGAAAGCAGCACTTTGGCGAATCAGGCGAGATATAAGGAGCTTCTTGGGTGTTTGCTGTTCGTAGCTACGCAATCGAGGCCGGACATTTGCTATGCAGTTTCTCTCCTTTGTCGGTACACATCGAAAACACTGCAGCATCATTTTGTTGCGTTAAAGAGAGTTATGAGATACTTGCGAGGAACTGAGGGCATGGGTATTTGGATTGATGGCAGCACAGATGACGCAGAGCTTGTCGGATTTTGCGACGCCGATTGGGCTGGCGATCGTCTCGAGAAGAAGTCCACGTCTGGTGCCCTGCTGAAAGTTGGAAGGACGGCTGTCGCAGGGAAGACGCTCAAGCAAAGTGCAGTTGCACTGTCCTCCACAGAGGCTGAGTTTATTGCTCTATCGGAAATGTGCAAGTTGGTGTTGTGGATTCAGTGCATGTTGGATGAAATGGAATGTGCCATAACCGCGCCTGTACCCATACTGGAGGACAATCAGGGCGCAGTCAGTGGGGTATATCAGGAATTCGCCATGCTAAACATGTCGCAATTCGTCGGAACTTTATCAAGGAAAATGTAGACAATGGCAATATTGCAATCAAGTTCTGCCCGACGAAGTCAATGATTGCAGACATCTTCACTAAGCCGTTGAACCGCCAATTATTTGAGGCCCATCGAATTGGTCTCGGTATTCGCACAGTCCAGTAGCGTGTGGATTCCGAAGGCAAGAGGGGGAGCTGAATATATGTGTGTGTGCCTTCTGAATTATTTCTGATAGGTTGGTAAGACACAGTTTGTATCTCGAGACCTATTACGTTATCGTTTGACAGCTTGTCTAGCTATCTTCTATGAGTCTTTTCTGTCTTCCTGTTTTATGTTACGCATTTGCATGCTCTATCTCTTTTGTGCTTCGGACACGACATGGAGTATCAGTCAGCTGTGGGGTCTGATTTACCTCAGAGGCGGTCAAGAACTGACTGTTCGGCTGCTGACTGCAGTTGAAATAACTTGTGGTTTTGCGCGGGGCTGGTTCGGATGGACAAGAAAGGAAGACGAGTCCCTCTGTCGTTTTCTGTGGTCGGGATCGGATTGTGCTGGAGCTCTGAGTGCCCTGGGTGGATTGGAAGGTTCGTTGGAGCCCAGGGCTCACATATGTGGATAGTAGAGTCCCTCGTCAAGGAGAAATCGGAGCTATACTCAGAGTAAGTAGTGATCGTTTGTGTATTTAAGAGTACCCAAACGACACTTCAGTAAAGTACGAAAGGCAAGTGGGCAACCTTTCTTCTGAACTACCAAGTGTCCCCGTGCCCATATCCACTCTCGGCGGTTGGCATCCAGACGCTTACGCCGTCACAACCAAAGTGGCAAGAAGCGTTGCAGTCAGGGTCATGGAATACTACGGGAAGGTTCGCGGGTTATTCATGCAAAGGCACCCTGCGGCTGATGGCACGCCCAACGCGGCCTGTCTGCTGGCTGGCCTCAAGCTAGCCTTCTAGCGACTTTGAACCGGATTAATTCCGTGCCTTGACCACTTTGTACCAATGATTTGAAGCGCTTTGGCGAATCTATTTTTCAATCATTAAAACACCCCAATTCTCCCCCTTCCCGTGGTATTAACAGGAGCTGATCTCATTGCCTGCGACGCTCGACCGCTGTGCGAAATCGCAGAGTCGATCTTCTCTGCTTGTATAGCTATCCAAGGAATCACGGTATGCAAGCCTCTTAAGATGCTGATTGGATTGGGCTCCGGAGAAGCAGACCACTCTTTTTACTTCTCGCTGGCTAATACTAGAATTAAAACAGCATGGAAATTAGTACCAGCAAGGCCAAAACTCAATCTTGACAAAGGAAAAAACGTTCCCCGTCACTCGGAAAAGGCTAGATCTATGAACTACCCTTCCTCAGCGGCTTAATTCGCCCAATGGCTTAATCCCAAAAGCAACACGAGGATTGCACAGAAAGAGTACTTTTGCGCGGATACTTTCTATTGCGAATGGCGCCACGAACCCCACACCACATCTTCATAGCTTATCGATTCGATTGTAATACGCACTGTAGCCTCTATCGTATATGTAGGCTCAAAAGCGTAGAAATTCGGCACAACTCTCCCATTACTTCGAACAAGGCCCATATCAGTTGCGCAATGCCCCTATTGATGCGCAAAACAAACCACAAAATGCTGAACCTCGGCGTTTGGCAGGGGAGGAGGTCTAGTTTCGTCAAAAAGCCATCGACATGCTCAGCAAGGGCTCCAACCCGACCAAAACAGCGAATGTAACCAGATTTTTTAGAAGGACGGCAGGACCCTAATGACTGCAGTGGAAAAGAAAAACTCGGACGCCGTTGAGGCCTCAACAGACCCTGAGAATATTGGCCGTGGCAGACGCCCTGTGTTATGAGATGGTGAGAGCGCACTACTTAAGGAGCGCATCTGCCAGGCAGCAGAGAAGGGTTTCGCGGGTGGAGTACCCCTCGTTCGGGACGTGATGGGCGCAGTTTTGGCAAACAAAAGCCGCAGTTGGAAGTCGGAAATGCCCTCTGCGGACGCTTTGTGAAGTTAGAGTGCGAATAACGGAGACATTACATTGCGAAGGCGGAAAACAAGGACACACGCCGCTTGAGTGCTGAGACCTTTTCTCATGTCGCAACTCTCAAAAACGCTTTGGAATACTTGAGATAATCATTCGACTGTAGCATTTTCAAGAGTGCGATGCACATATGGAACATCGGTAAATCCGACGTAGATGGACAATTTCGAGAAGGGAAAAGGTTTTCTCGTCGTCGAAATCGCGCCATGACCGCACAAAACTGGCGTCCTCAACCGGGCGACATTTGACAGCAGTTATTGGAGTGAGCGCATACTGACATAAAATGCCTTCTTTTCTGAGTATGGAGGGATACTACATCATGAGCAATTGGTTCGGGGCGTGGGATTTGGATGTCTTTAAGAACCCAGATGGGTCGCCAATTTTTACGACTGTAGGGGTCTGGTTTCCCAAAGACGCATTTTCAGTTTGCACGCCGAATGGGTCTATGGAGAAGGACGTGATTACTCTTGCTGTAGAAAATTTTTCGAAGCACTTGCGTACCATTGTGACCGAGGTTCAGATGGTGCTCCTCATAATTGATGGACACAAATCCAGGGCGGGTTGGGTCTGGGTCGAATGTGCGCGGGAGTAAAACATTTAGGTGGTCCAGTTACCGTCATACACCAGTCAATTTCTACAGCCATGTGACCAGAAGGTCAACAAAGCTTTTCAAAAGGCAGTGCGGAGGACTCGGGATAACCTTTTGCGTATGGCAGATGTCGATACCGCTGGGATGAAAATTAAGCTCTCACTGGCAATGAAAGGGTGTAATTATATTTCGAAGGACGATAGTAAGGGCAGTTTTGAAGATATGGGACTGTGATAGATGGATTTCAGGGGTTTAAACCGCTTTAGGAGGTCAAACAGGAAGCCCGCAGAGCCAAGTGAGATCATTTCCAGCAAAAAGGGGGTTGTAGCCTCTCATTGCGGATTACAGATCAACGGGTACTGCAGGACATCAACAATAGCAGTAGTAAGGGCGCTTCGTTGAAATTTTCTTCTTTCTCAGCTATTTTGACTGGTTGCGAGACTTTATTGGGAGCAATGAAAACCTCGATTGAACCGATACAAACTGCTTTCAGCGAAGCGGCAGGAAAGGGACATGTTCTAAATGCGGGGGTTACGGCCTTGTACCTCACCAACGGTGATTTAATTGAACGCCGAAAATTTGAAGAAAAAAAGGCTCAGGAGCAAAGGGAGGCGATCGCTAAACGTAAAGAGGAACTTTCTTTAAAGCGGAAGACAAATGAAATTGAGAGGACTAACAAAAAAGCAGAATGCAGTCGTGTCGGTGCTGCTTCTCGTAAACCCAAAATAGCCAAAATACGGGGTTTGTTGGGAGTAAGAATGGGATTATTGTGAATAGTAAGCATTTGGAGCACGAGATGGAGAGTGATAAGAATCTCCAAGTGCGCGATGGCGATGAAAACGATCGCAGTGTTGCGAATTTGTTGGTTGAGATGTCCGGGACATGGGTGAATTAAGCCATTGTTTGTCATGTGTGAGGCACATTTCAGTAGTTGCATTTGTGTCAAAATCTCAGGTTAAATGATGTCCTGTGTTTTTTCGCTTTGAGTGATCTTAGAGGAGGACCTGACCGAGCAGGTTGTGTAGCGGAAAATGAATCATGCCCTTCGTAGAGTTCAAACGTTTATTTATGCTAAACGTGTGGGCGAATTAAGCCGCTGGGGAAGGGTAGATCTAATTTGGCCATCAAATGAAGTGTGTTGAATTTCTAGGTGAAGCAGTTCAGTGGGCCTTATGTTTGCAGGTCTTGTGATTATTTTGGCATACAGTCATTTGCAGGAAACCTCCAAAAAGCCACTGCACAGTTGCTGTAGCGGTGGAGGTAGCCGAGAGAGGCAATGGTTGGGACTCAGTGCTGTTCTTCCACGTGAGGAGCTCTGGCAACGACAGAGGAAATGCGGCGCGGCGTTAACCAAAGGAGGACAGAGGCGGAGATAACAGGTAAGATTTGAACTTTTATGGGTGTACTGTACAGGTACTGCATTCGCCCAAACACATTCCAGCCATGCATGTGGCACTTCGAGAAGCTTCGAAGGACTCTTGGGGATGCGCTGACCTGCACTCAAATCGTGATATTTATTACCCACTGGTGGTGTGGTAAGATATTATAGTGAGGGGATAAGACAACTACCTAGCGGACGAACGAAAAAGTGAAGACAAACCTTCTCGCTTGTCCCCGCCCCTTCTGTTCTTCACCCTCCACGAAACATTCAGCCTCCGAAATATCTCTTCTCCCTACATTCTCACGCGCGAAGACCCCACCCCATCGCGCCCTTACTAACATTGCACCAGTATTTGCACTGTGTGACCATCTCGGTCATCCGCTCACATCTTCGGAGGCTTACGCTATGCTCAGACATCTGATTGGCCGTACCGAGATACGTACTCATGAGAATTACAGGGATTGAAATCCTGTAGGACAGACGGAATGTCAGGAGCGATGATTCTCGAACAGATCTTCAATCGGCTAGCGCTGCACTCTCTGATGTGCATAAGCATCCTGCGACAAGAGCAACCCTTCGTTAAAGCGGCCAACCCTGATCCCCAAGAAGTGGGAGCTCTGCTCTAAGTTTATAAGGTGAACAAAAATAACAGGTCTGTCTTGATTTAATCAAGTGCTTGGCGGAATCCAGCGACCAGAAGTTCAACGACATGCATGATAACGTAGACTGGATTGGTGGCACGAGGTACATACAGACATTCCGTGAGCTCACATTCCTTGAGACTAACTTGGTATTCCGATCGGGGAAGTGCTCATACCAGAGCTTTAGTACTTTCCGAAGACTTTGAGGGGCCTTCAAAAACAAAAACACCTGGCTGGAGGCGGATTGTACCCCTTCGATGGACGGAAGACAGGCCCAGGCGAGGTCTGTTTCCTCTGATAAAGCATGCAAACAGGGAACCTGTCACGGCCACTTTATCCAATTTCTAGACCTTGATGGCTGCTGCAGAGAGTAAGGTACGGATCAGCTCAATGCAGGCCACCGGGCATACATTTCTGCATAGTCAACGGGTCGAAATATTCCACTTGCGACTAATTGGGACTTCAATCTCACTGAGCGGACCGCGTCATCTCATTTGAGCCTGGCGGCCGTAAACAATAGATAAAGTTGAATGCAGTCCTTTATTCATCGTAAATCTTGGCATAACCTTATTGGAAATGTAGTATTAATATTAAATAATTGGAAGTTCAGACTACAGCTTGTGTGTAAGTTTGCAAAGGAATTTTTATTGGTCAATTGGGACAGTTCTGAACTTCAACTGAAATTTCGCTTGAAACTTTAATTATTAAATTAGGAGCAGAATGAGGTGCATTCTGAATATACAGTTGGTATTATTTGTAAGGTTAAGGTTTTCATTCCTCTCTACTCAAAATATTCTGTGCCTTGTGCAGGGGGAAAATACCGTAGGCTTGGTTTACTGGGCGTAGTGTGAAGCTTGGATCCATACTAATTTTCATTCAAAACACTGTTACTGGGTCGACAGTACAAATACTGTGACTTTGCTTTTCAGAAGACTACAAGCTTTCAGCCCAGTCAACAAGCACGCGGTAGAAGTTAGCTGAGGCGTTTCCGAGGATCTAGGGGAATACGGGGACGATTACTGTAGTTCAAATATCTCGGCCGGTTGACCGAACAGGCCACTTCCGTGATCAGAGAAAATACGTCTAGTTTTCACTCCTGGAGTGTGAGGTTTGGAACGGGAGCTATCCATTTGCTGCCAGGTAGTCCGACTACACCCCCTGGTATTTCCGTATCTTATCGATTGGGAAGCGTATCATATCGTCAAGGGATTGAAGTTATCATTCTAAGAGAAAAGGGGCCATCGGGTTCACAAAGGTAGCATCGGAGTAGGCGATGCCTTCGGCAGCGCCCGCGGCCCTGATATCTGGCTTTGTCTTATGTTTGCTATGGGTATTGGACAACGTGTGTCTTGGTCGAGGCCGAAATCATGATCAAGCAAAGTGGCCCGCTCATTGTCATAATCCATCCGTTTAGAGCCATGTCTGCAGTGCATGAGGTGATCGCCATGGAAGTCGATGGTTTGCCGACATCCAACCCTAGGGCAGAAGGTTATTGGTTCAAATCAGAGGTCCTAACAAACGTATTGGAACCATATGGTGAAGGGTGATATGTTAATTGCCGTTTTCCAACCTGTCGAGGGAGGTTTGTGGACCCATTGTATTGCTTCTGGGGGTTTTTGAGTCCAGGAACGCTTGTGTACCACCTTCGCCCCGTGGCAGCTATTCACGCACTGCCGCAAGGACCGCATTAGTCATCCTATTTTCAGAAGGTGCAAAGAAGGTTGGACGAAATCCTTTCGGACGGGCGGCACGACAAACTACACGTGTTTAACGCTGGTTTGGTGTCTGATTAATCAGCTAAGTTGAGCACTGCCAACGGACACGACATGCGAGATAACCTGTGGAGCTTTTATTGTTGGAGGGCGAGCGCAGGGTCTATGGCCTGGTTCGGGCGGGTAAGTGCTGAAATACTGTGTGGTGCAGCGTGGTGCGTGGGAGTTTAGGGTTGCTGCGTGTTTTACAGTTTTTTTCGTTGACAGCTCAGGGAAGAAGTTTTATGCTATTTGTAGACGGGGTGGTGGGGCATTGTTGCACATGAGAAGGACGCTTGTGGGGTGCATGATGTAGGGTCTTCTGGAGGGCTTGGGAGCAGGAGTGCGTTTTGGGGTTGGGTAGGAAGAGGAAGGGTTGCGCTGTTTCGGGAGGTCCTTGGTGGTGTAAATAGGGAGGGAAGGAGGATTTTTGAGAGGTTGCGGTCGTAGTTTGATTTCAATGGTGGAAAAGTTTTTAAGTGTTTCTGCCGGAGTGTCAAAATGCAAAAAGCTCTTCAACTTATGTTTTTGCATCGTATACCGCCACCACCTGGTGTTTTATATGTAACGTCACGACGCAGTTTGCAAACTTTAGCCGAGCGCTGCAACATCATCGAAGAAATTAAACACAAGGCAATCTTATATCAATTAAACTGAGTGCAAAAAGAAGCCTGTAAGTATCGCACGTACACAAGAACAGTTTTCATTAACAAAGAGAATGTCTAGTCAGCAGTCGCAATCCCCGCAGGTAGATTGAGAATTGCTAGCCGCAGACTTATGCTAGTAGTCCTGACTCTGCTTTTTGTTGTTGTGCTCCAGAAGTGCGTTAAATTGCTAATTCGCGACATCCCTTTTTGCCCGCTACAGTGCCTTGTAGCTTTTCACAACTTTCTCAACTAGTCTTTACTCCTCATTCTGTTTAACTACGACTTGATTGTGTATATGGCACTCTAGAAACCTCTCGCGCCTGCGCGTGATGTTGTCCATTTTTTCTGTAGCTTCTTCCGCGGTCGCTCCCTAAGGGACGAAAGTCTCCCTAACGATCTGTTCGAGGGGATATCGTCCATTTCTAAGTCAATATCAACGTCTTTGATGTCTTTGTATCCCCCATCTATATTAATGAGGTCGGCTCTGTTCTCTGAAATGGTGTTTATGACCGAAATGAAAGCGCTATCAATGCAATCCGTCCCAGTTTCAAGATTAAAAAATGGAAAACAGCAAGCGCTTGGATACAGAGGTAAGGTCACCCCGCGCTGTTCTGCTTGAAATTTCAATAAATCTCTCAGGGTCCCCCTGCCAGACGCTGTCCATTTCTGAAGCTTCGTAGTGAATTCACATATTAACTCCGGAATTTTTCCTGTAGGAAGGCACCAGATCTCCGACACACTGGATCTTTTGATACTTACACGCCATCCAACACAGATCTAAAATATT
The DNA here is from genome assembly GCA_002205965.3 of Kappaphycus alvarezii. Classification (NCBI taxonomy): domain Eukaryota; phylum Rhodophyta; class Florideophyceae; order Gigartinales; family Solieriaceae; genus Kappaphycus; species Kappaphycus alvarezii. Next base: position 109,996 of record NADL03000172.1, read on the forward strand.
TCACTGTTTTTTGTATTTTTATTGAACTTGGGTTCAATTATTGAAATCCAAAACTGATCTGCGGGTACTGCCGTATTTTTTGAGATCTTGAAACTCTTCCTGTCCACATCATTACATCTCAATAAAAAAGCCTTCCGTATGCAGAAGCGTTCGAGGAATGTCTCTGCTTTCAATAGATTCCTTAACAGGTCCTGTAAATTCTTCCGTACTTTTCCTTTGTTTACGGACGGCACTGTAACACTTGATCATGTTCATTTCAAGCTTGAATTTCTTTGACTTCACTATCAGTTGGCATCCTGCGGTTCGAAATATTTTACCTAGCATTTTCTCAATGTTAGGTAAAGAAAAGCTTCCAATATTTTGTTGCTTGACATTATTCCTCAATATTTCGGCTTTTGCACTTTTTTCAATACAAAATTTGTCAAAGTGCTTGCAAAGTGTATTTTGTGCGATTTGCGCCTTGATGATAAGATGTCACCGTTGAAATTTTTTCAAGTCGCTGGCGCTTTCGAATTACAAAACAGAAGGAGATATTGTCGGATGGCACGTACAATAGAGAAAATAGATGATTGATGTAGATGTAAATTCTGTTTTTCTGGTTCTCCTCGAGCGATCTATCGCACTACGTCTCCTTGAACTCTCCCGGGTGCCCTGAAACCTTCTCCCGAATAGCTACAGATTGCTGAACCTCCCGGTTAGCAAACGGATTCCTCCGTACAATCCAGAACTTGAGTTTACTCAGGTGTTCACAGTGGTAGATGATCGATGCCTAGGATGGGGAGAGTCCTGGCTAGAAAGGAGATGTCTAGTACGGATGATCGAGATTATTACCAAAGCTTACAGTACTGGCTGTAATTACCTGGCATCCTCTGTAGGCGAGCGTTTCTACTCAAGCGCATTGTCCACTGTGCGCGACACTTGCCCCAACGCGAGCAACCAACGCGCTGGCAATGATGACTCATACGTCAGTGGCCACGTCCTTACAGGTGACCTTCGATGATCCACTGACCAACCTGGGTATCGATGCGATGCGTCCTTAGCACGTCATGTAAAGCCCCTGTTGCCAGATCCTTTGTGAGTGCATCCGCAAGATTCGAACCGGAACGAATCCAAGCAATATTTGCCAACTCACCGCTACGGAAGGCCTCTCGAAACCGCAATATCAATAAGAAGACGCTTCTCCGTCACACAGTGTCACAACACTGTCAAACAAAGTTCGGGAATCTGTGAATAAGCGAATCGGGACATGTTGTGTAGATAGACGTTAAATTATGCCTAATAGCATAACATGCATCATAAGCATTCGCAACAGTGTAGAGCTCGGCGGCCAGAACCGATCGAGTCAAACGCTTACATTTGGTCGAGGACCAACTGACGACGGAGCGACGCTTTGTATATATCAGCACAATAATATATCCCAGTTGGGACGACAGATCCCGATTCGTGGCAAACGAAGCATCACCAAAAACATGCAGCTCTAAGCTTTCTAGATCCAAGCCTTCGTAGCGAAGGGAGTAGACGAAATCGCGCAACCTTCGATAAACTTGTTCCAACCTTTTGAAATCCTCCTCCGTAGCCTCGTCTGGAGGAATCTGAGCGAGCTGATTAATAACACACGTTACATCGGGTCTTGTGCATGTACTTACATAGGACATCTGGCCCCTATTACTCATAAAGGATTGAGGGGATCTGTTGATTTAGGTCACAGGCATACGTTGGATGTATGGCCGTTGATGAGCATGGACCTCGGAGCCATGCATCTCGAGATGCATCCCATTAAATTTGACGGGATTAGAGACTGACAAAAATTGTCGCCTTGTTAGGGAAGCGCTGTGACTCCCTTTCCTCGTCACTGAGAAAGTCTGGCGAACCAATCCTGGCCGAGTCATCCACCTGCAAGCAAACTACCCCATCAAGTTTTCCATTTTCGCTATGTCGGTAAAGGAAGCAGGGGTCAGTTTCAATGCTCTTCATCCCCAACTGCTTGTGGTGGTGGTCAATTTACGTTTCAAACCACAGCAAACCACTTTCGGGTAAGCCGTACAACGGCTTACATACCTTCCAAAGCACGTCATTTCCGAGCTCAAGTCGCTTCGTGGAATGATATAAACATCACGTAAAAGGGACGAGTCTGTCGAAACATATGCTTGGCTTATGTCCCGAAAATACATCGGAAGTCCCACCGAGGCCGAGAGAGAAAACAACGTTCGAATCGATGACTTATGGACGGTCGGGGAATATGTCAATAACATACGTTTGTCTTCGTCACGGCTTCCAACGGCTTGCGCTACGAGTCGGGCCTTATACATCTGGTTTGGGGTATCCGCACTTTGATCGTTAGAACGAGACGAGAACCAATAACCGTCAAGTCCTTCAGCTCGTTGTCTGTGAACTCAGATCTACGAGTCTCCTTAAAGACACCCCGTTTTTGGAGCCCATTTAGTTCGGTCTGGATAGCGTCTTCGAAAAGTGCACTTCTGGGGTCGGTGTTGTGTATCATTGTAGTCGCGAATGACTCATCTGCAGTAGTACGAATAAAACTCTCATATTCTTGCAGGAATTCATCCTCGTCGTCCTGCGACACACTTCCTGATGCCACGTCAAAATACATAATATCGTCAAACCCATGCAAATTAGGCAAAGCCCAGAGTAAGTTTTGTCAGGGCCAACATCTACGTACGGCATGCTGTTGGGTAAGAAGCGATCGTAAGCGGAATACTCCTCTGGTAGTTCCATGCCAATGTCCGACTGCTCCGACGTTGGATTGGAGGTTTGGGCATGATTATCGCCAGTACTAAACGGTTGTGGACTCGGAGTACCTTTAGGACTAGAGTCGTCGACGTCTATCCCATAAATGTCCGGCCTGGGTAAATAGATACCCTCATGTAGTTCGCTCACCTTCGAAATACCATACGGTTGCACATCTCCGTCGGGTTCCCTCACCAAAATTGTATTCTCGTTCCTCGAAATAAAAGTACGTGGTTCCCAACGACCCGTAGTACCTCGATCGATACCAAAACTTTTTCTCCGTACTTGAGAGTTGTCGGAGGTGTGCGTGGAATAATGCCTTTTCGGCCCGCTTAAGACAAATTGTCGCAACCTGCTTGATATACTCCTCACGTGCGTCTCCAACATTCTCATCCTCTCAGCTTGGGCACGGCTGCAGGGGATGTGCCAGGCAGAGGTAATTTGGGCATGGCTCCAAAAACCAACAAACATGGACAGATACCTCAGGTCCAACTGTGCTACTGACGCACTTAACTGATAGATAATAGGTATTCGTCTCGCACATACACCCTTTCTGCCACGGTTTTCTGAGCGTCCACGGCGCTGGACGGGTTCCACGTCAGTACTTACACGCGGGTTCCCGTAAGTCTCCTTCAGCTTTTGAAAGGTCTTTTGTAGTGGGCCATGGTATCGCTCACCCACTGACATGGCGTTTGGCGCTTCGACACCGACAGGACGACTGTAATGCCCGCTTCTGCTGCCATAGCCTGAAGCCTAGGTGAGACGAACTGGGTTCCTTGATCATGCCTGAGGTTGTCTGGAGCGCCGAGGTATACTAAAACCCAAATCTCCATAAAGGTGCGCCAGATTGTCTCTGTAGAGTCGTCCGGTAGAAATCTTGCAGACTGGAAGTGCGTAGCTTTGTCCACCACATGTAGAACGGGCCTACCCTCAATAAACATGATGTCGATTATCACTTCACTATTGAATATAAGTTTGGTCTCTTGGGACAGAAACGTGAACAACATACGGCTTTGGGGCGAGTAGCTGACATTCCTTACACCTGGAATGAATGTCAGATAACATCCTACGAGTGTCCTTGTCAACCTCGTCCGGCCTGGCCCGCTTCAGGAAACTGTGCATGCGTTCGATGCCTGGATGCCCAAAACGATAGTGAAGCTTTGTGAGTTCCTGTTCGGTGAACAGGCACTCAACTGCGTAGTCCCATCTTATCCATAAATGACCCATGTCTCTATCGATCTGTATTTCCGGACCATCATCGAATGATATCGTGTTTGCAACCTGATCTACTCCACCAGATCTGAGGAAATCCATCTCCCTTAGGCCTAGAATCAGTGGTATATCAGCGTTCTCAACGATGGGGGCATCAAAATCTAAAAAGCCGTCACCGTAAGGGAAGCGAATGTTGTCACTCCAATACACGCAGAACCACCATGACCAGATATAGCAAAGTGCCCCTTTAAGGGCTTCATCGGTGCCGGGTGCCCGGTCAAGCTACGGTATGCCTGCAACTGTGCAACACTGCACAATGAACCTGTTGACCCATTGTCAACCATAATCCCCGGAAATATATTAGTAGGGTAGCGTAAAGTAGCCTTAGGCATTCTCCCAGAGTTTGAACCAATCGGATGAGGTGTACGATATGATCTTGCACCAAAGAACGTATGTTGTGTGCGAAGGTTACTGCAGTGGTCAAAAATGGGCCTTGCGTCAGTGTAAGTGTCAGTCGTAACATTCAGGAACATACTTTCCTCCAACTTCCCGTCCAGTGTATTCGCGATGCTGTGGGCTTCGTCCAAGTTTGATTGTGAGCTTGTATCGAAGTTAAAGTCGGGCTCGACATCACTCACGCTGTCACGTATCTGAACTTAATATGAATGCAATAATCTGGCTTGTTTTTAGGAGTTTAGCCTAGCAATCTCAGCAAGTCGCTTGCCCCTGTAGGACACTTTGTTGGGGTTGGCGCATTCCTTGTAAAAATGGTCCTCGGAGCCACATCCTGTGCATGTCATCACCGAACCGTCCCGGAGTCGTGGATTCTTGCGTCTTACAGACGAGCCCTTGGTCGGCAGTTTGACAGATTGGCTTTTGATCGATACGCCACGACCCGCGTTCGGTTTGGCAAATCTACGAGTGTCCATGGCCATAGTTTCCCTTGCTGTTTGACTTGATTCTAGAGACTACACACGCCTGTGACGCTCAATAGCATTCTCGATCCTACCTTGTATAGCTCGCGCTGTAAGCCCGGGATCGTTATCGTCGACGTAGGTCCAACCTTTCGTCTTGAACTGCTCGGTAAAAGTCGGCGAGTTGCGTGTCAGATGAGTAGGCCTTACCAAGACTAGCCTGTAAGCGCCTGCCCTTCCTCAATCCGTGTAAAGGCTCTGGAAAGGGACTCGCCATCCTCACGAACAGCACGTATGGTCAACGTATTCCATTCCAACTTGCATGACGTGATCATTTCCACAGTAGTCAGCGCATCGCCCAGGCTGTTAATAACTGATGCCGAGTTGCGGTATCTTCCTGAATCGGCGTCGTCCGCATAGTTAGAAATGTACTCGTCCAAAGCGTCACCTCTCAAAGCGAACTGGAGGCAAGCTAATCCAACTGCCCTAGAGATCCCAAAGATAGCAAGAAGGTCGTTATAACGCTTGGTAAAATCTTTTGTAGTGTAGCGAGGATCCTCGGCCCCGACCAACGGTTATCGATCTTATTAAAGTATCCTAAGAGTTCTTTGGCTCCAGCAACGTTTCCTAGACCATCCCGAGCCTTCCTCATGTCTTCACCCGTACGCCGTTCTGTCTTCTGTAAGCGACGAAACGCTGTAATTCCTTTTTAATTTTCCGGCGTCGGCTCCTCTTTGAGGAATCAGAGGGTATACTTCCGGTTGATTCATTGGTGGAGGCATCTTCAGAGCTGCTTGAACTGCCATCGGAGGAGCTGTCTGGCGGGTTTGGCGGGTTTGGTAATCCCTTGCCCTTCGGGGAATCTCCTCCCCACTCGATGAGCTGGATGAATCGGGATCGTCATCTCCTCCTGAATTTTTCCTCAATCCCGAATGCTGACGATACAAATCATGACGTCATGATTTGCGTTGTTATTATTCCCAGATTTACCCCTTTGCCATTGCTAGTACCGGCCTCGCCAGGAGGTGTTGTAAGGACATGATGGGGCAAATTTCCCTTGCGTAGCACGCAATACACCACGCCGCAACATAATTGGCAGTCCAGATGATCCGTTTTTCCTATCGGTATGTCGACAAAGTTACCACGTACAGCATCATCATCATTCGTTCCTGTAATAGCGTGCGATTCATGACGGAATGAGTCGTTCTGACTTACAGTCATATCAGACTTAACGATTTTAAACCCGGATATATTCTTCTGTATTAAATCGTGAGACTCATCCTCCTTCCCGCCATGCTTTTACCCTCATCGCGGCTCCCTTTATGTGCCTGTTCTCTGTCATACTCTTGCTGCTGCAACTCCTGGGCCATAACCAAATCGTTTCGCTCTCAATTTCCATACTTAAAGAGGAGAATGCCTCAATAAATGCTCAGTAACTGGCATGAGATTAGAATTGGTTGGGATACAACCAGATAATTCTAAAGCCTTAGATAACATTATAGAATAGAGGTAATTCATTGCACGAATGCTGTCCTCATTAAAGAACGGAGACTCTGTAAACAGCAGGAAAACCAACCTTCTCGACTCTTTAACATTGCCATTCCCGTCCGCCTCTCGCAGGCAAGCTTGGATTTCCGTCAGTAATTTGTTGAGGTCCTCATAAAATTTATCATCCCTTACGGGATTCTTTGGCACGACACGTAGTGTAGAGTGGTCGATCCAGTGTGATGAGATATGTGTCAGAAGGTGGTTTATCACTCCCTTTCTCCAATGACCTAACCTCAATACCAGTGCTGGGTCCTGCCCCAACAGAGTCCTGTGATATGTCGACAACTCCTGGCTTGATGGAAACTTCATTCCCCGTATCACCTGCAACAGGTTCCAAAACGCTTGTAACATGCTCTTGAACCACTTGCACCGTACCATTTCCGCTGCTTGTCCCTGCGACTGGCGAATCTTCTCCCATCGCTTCGTTTCTCTCTAATTCAGCGACGTTCTTAGCTGAATTATCTCGACTCTGAGACCTTGTTGCGACTAATGTCGTCCTGGATGAAACAAGACTTCCGTTATCTCTTCCTCGTCCTCGACTGGCGCTCGAACTGCGGACTTGACGTTGGGATCCTCCTTTTGCTCCTCTCATCGTAGCTAGACACTGTCGCACGTGCGAAACCTTTCTGGCCTAAGTCCGAATGACTTATAAGTGTCGGATGGCCACGTACGATAAGAGAAAATAGATGATTGATTGTAGATGTAAATTCTGTTTTTCCTGGTTCTCCTCGAGCGATCTATCGCACTACGTCTCCTTGAACTCTCCCGGGTGCCCTGAAACCTTCTCCCGAATAGCTACAGGTTGCTGAACCTCATGGTTAGCAAACGGATTCCTCCGTGCAATCCAGAACTTGAGTTTACTCAGGTATTCACAGTGGTAGATGATCGATGCCCTAGGATGGGGAGAGTCCCTGGCTAGAAAGGAGATGTCTAAGTACGGAATGATCTCGAGATTATTACCAAAGCTTGCAGTACTGGCTGTAATTACCTGGCATCCTCCGTAGGCGAGCGTTTCTACTCAAGCGCATTGTCCACTGTGCGCGACATTTGGTACAGTAGGGTACTCTATATAGTGCCACCCTGTGCCAGACGCAAACAATTGGCACTATATCGAATCAAGCAATATTCAAAGTTCCTTCAAAGCATTGACGAAAACTATCCTTCTCATTTACAATGGCTCTGTAATAAGCATTTGGCGCCGTGCTCTACCGTTTTCCTTTCGCTTTGCGCCTAGGAGAGCTGCTTTGGCCTTCCGCAAGTGAAAAAAGAGGTCGTCGTGGTTTGAGGAGGTTTGAACTGGTTGGCTGGTTTCGAGACCCCCTATAAGTGTGCCACGTGCTTTGGTATAGCACTAATTAGAGGAGGCACTACTCAAAGTGGCACTATATCGAGGTCCCCCCTGTAAGTATCTTTGCCTGCTGCCAGTAGGCGTCTTCACTGTGGTTATCTCCATGTTGCTGTGCGATGGTCAGCTGGAGGCGGAGCTCAGTAGTTTTTGTTGTCAGGGATAGCACCTATCTCCATGTTTTCGCTCATGTTTGCTCTTCATGGAAATCGCTTAGGCGAGGCTGTGAAGTTGGCTGCTGGATCCCGTATTCTGAAAGTAATATGGCTGCTGAAGTGATGTTTGTGCAGGTTTGCGGATACTGTACGGTGTTCCATACCTAACCCAAACTGCAGTCACTTGTACAAAACGTAATCCCCTAAAAACCACTCCCTCTTAATCGATACTACAGAGTCGTCCGCAGCACCTTCCACTCCCCATTCACTAAGTCCCCTCTTCCATCCTCACGACATATTTCGCACCCATTACCGCGAAGTTGACATCCATCAGGACATCCTGTTCCCTGCCTTAAACCGGAAGCGCTGCTATTCATCAAGCTGTTTCACGCCACTGCGAACGCGCGGAGAGAGGGCACCACGTTTCATGCATTCAAGCGCTTGCACATAGTCCCATCCCATTCATGCGATGCAGCCTGCGAGGTGAAGACGGATGGCAGAAAGGCATAGTTCAGCGGGCTACGCCTCCGAGCGGCCCGCACTGCTGGGCTGAACTGTCAACACGAGTTCCTGCTCTTCATTCCTGGCGTCGACCTCCGCCCAGGTGATATCTTGGTGCACCCGCCCCTCGCTACAGACATCACCGATGTGTCCCTTTCATAAAGCCTTGCGATCGCACGCAGACCACCAAGCCAGCGGGCGCCGCAGTTGAAGCGGCCCACAGGGACAAGCATGCCACCCTGAACTTCAAGCTTTCACGCCGCCACCCACACCCCTTAGAGAACACCCCCTGAACCCACCAATCGATTTCGAACTTTTGGCATTCGACTCCTTGGGTGTCGCCTCCACCTCCCGCTTCATCGAGGGTGTTCCTCGCATTACCCAGAAACTCCAGTCTTCGGAAGGAGTCGTGCGTTTGCGCATTTACTAGCGCATTGGCCGTGCTTTGTGATCGTTCATTGCTATGGTTATTGAGGCGCGCACTATTTTTACTGTCGGATTCTGCAATAGATACAAAAGAAAGTAAATGACATGCATGGGTAAATGTGGGTTAATTTAATATTTGAAAGATGCGGTGGGTTGTGGTCCAGAATCCCATGCATAATCTTCAAGGTACAGTATGGTGCAGCATATGTAAGTATTGGGGGTTAGCTTTATACCCCTCCAGTTTACTACGCCAGTTGGTTCCTGCTTGAAACTGAGATTCTAGTGATTTACAGCATATATGTTGACATGGGCATCTTTGGAAGCAAGCTTATTGCTCAAATTATATGAAAGCACCACCTCGCTCGGAATTCACCGTCATTAACTTTTACATCTCATCTGGATAGATTCGGGTACATACCCGGCTTCCGAAAGTTACAGTGAGCTTACCTCCCTTATAAAAGACAGTGCAACTATTATAGGCTCCCTTTCCACAAATTCGGTACCCATAAGATTCAGTAAAAGTCCTCCTCATTTTTCTATTCATCCTAGTACCTGCGCTCACAAGTAAAAATTAATTCCTCGAGCAGTATATGCTTGATCCAAATGGTTCCTGAGTGTGTATTAATGCGTCATACGACACTGTCAATATGTATCAGGTAGACAACCTCCTCAACTAAAGCCGCAAACGTAGAGCTTGACAACGATCGTCCGATACAATGCCCGACAATCAAATGGGCTAGATTGGAGCACATGAGGGGTAGCCTGTACGGAGGCAGCCTTCTCCAGCACTATACCTGTGTTTCTTTGCTTGTAGGCGTCTCGTGCATCGACTGCGTTCCGTCTAGGGTAATGTCACACACCATCTGGCAGTTTGGTTTCCTGTAAGCATGCAGCTGCATATCCCGTGATCACTTCATGCGTTCGCTCGGCCATCATATTTGATTCAGGAGAGTAGGATGTCGTCCTTTACACATCCACACTATCTTTGGCCAATTGATCACCTACTTCACAAGACTTTTAATTAAAGGCGCACCAAACTGCGTCACCGAGACCGTCAACGTGTTTCATTTTTGGTGACATCACGAAGTCTGGCCAAATTCGATCTATCTCCTATTGGCCTGGCGCGTTCCAAGTTAAGGGGAATGATTTAGTTTCCCCGTCAACATGTAGTTTTGACCATGCCGGTACTACTGTGCATGTTGGTTTAATTCTGGCATAAGTTTTCAACAAGAAGGAAAACGGGTCGATTCCTCCAGGGTCCCATCCCATCAGCAGATTCACCGGGGTGGGGGTCGAACCTACGATCGTCTGTTTTACGGTATTCTCAAGTGTCAGCCCTGGCTTTCGATTCCTTGGGTACCCCATCCTCCGCCTCCATTCTGTCCCTCGAAAACATTTAGCGTATCGCAGAGAAGTTTAGCACAACCACAGGAGTGATCCGCAGGCGTCTTTATCAGCGCATAGGTTGCAAACTGTAGTCTTTTATTGTAATGCCGATTCTATCGCGAGCCCTACTGCACGTGACTGACGTGGAACATCCGGTTAGTTCTTAGCCGTATAGTCAGACTTGCAGTGTACACCATAGGTACTCATTGAAGTAAAGTTTCACTGTCACAGCCTGGCCCATAGTGAAATAGCAGACGAGTGAATTATTGATAATCTTTTAATCTGCTGATGGTATGGGGCCCTGGAGGAAGAGTCCACCGTGTTAACTTTTTGTCGACTACTTGTACTAGCTAGACCTATGCGTTTTGTAACTAATTTCCTTTCTTGAGGTTTTTGTCTTGGGGCAGGTAGATCTCGAGCAAGGAAGACTACCGGGGGCTTCTGGCTGACGGAGATTATCGTTTCGATGCTGAAGTCTCAGGGAACACTAATGCAGAATGGAACAATTCGAATGTATGAGCATAAATCAGTAAGGAAACGCATAAATTGCTCGAGTGATCGGTATGGGGCAGTCTTGACTCCCCTGTCATCTTTTTGAAAGAATCAGTGAATGTATTCTATAGTTTTATGCCCCGGAACAAACTTGCCTCCCTAACAGAAATGCATCGCCTGTTTTTCATTACCAAGGGAATCCAGGCCAAAGGTTTGGGCGTTTTCACTTTTTGAAGATATATTCGATCTGTCCTAAAGTTTTCCAGACAACCACAATCGACTCAAAAAGGTATGCCGAGGGAAGCCTCGAAAGTCCCGATGTCCGCTTCGACTGCCCGTTCAACAGCAGCAGCCAAAGTCTGCCAAAATCACAGAGCGCCCGACCCGATTTTCACTACCATCCAGTCACTGCAACTGCACCACCAAAAAGATTCGCCATCAATTTCGTCTCCGACGGTACCCCTCCCTTGATCAAACTTACCCCGTGCAGTTCAAAATGCACCTTCACCCCCGACCGAACAATGTCCCTCTTTCTCCGACCCACCATAACCAGCCACGACTCACGCTGGCCGATAGCGGCTGAGGATTTCTTGGTACTGTCGTTAAACTGCATTCCATGAGCCCTTAGGCTCATAAACTCAACCTTATTTCATCCCCCGGGCCCCTTACATCCTTCCGGCTGTCACTACTCTCGGGTTTCATGGCGGGGTTTGTCCGCTTTATCTCCTCTGATGTAATCCACCGATTGCGAGTTCCAGAAAATCCACCCCTACTTGTCGGATTTCAGTCATAGGAATTCCTGCAGCGTCCTGAATCCGATCACCCTAAGCTCTTTCTCGATTTGCAGTGCGACATTGCGGACCAATATTTGGATCGGGCCCCATCGAATGTTCCCCTGGCAACTGCTGGCTACAACGCCTACTGTACCTGCTGGGAACTCGACATGACTCCCACCTATCCCTTAGGACTTCTGAGTTCCATGCCGCCCTTCCCTCCCTCTCCTGCCACGTTTCATTCACTCTCTTGTTTGGAATGCTTGCCGCCATCTAAAGCTTCCCGTTCACGTCAAGCCCGGCCTCCCAAAATCGCGCAACGCATACCTACATTGCAACCAAACAGCGATCACACCACCACCGCATCAAGCTCACACTTGAGTATCATACACTGTACCGTCACAACAACATCTGAGGTGCCCTCGCCTGACAGCAATCCTGCCTCAACCGCTTACCATGTCAATGTCCGCAGCGCTAGCATTCTATTCGTGGTGCGTCGTGTAGCTTTAGTCAAACGTGGCGCTAAAGATACACTACTTTACTAGCAGAGGGCCCCAAGCTTGACGTCTGACCTTCTGCGTTTGACACTCGTGCATACGGTAGTTGCATACTACGACAGCACTGACTAAACTTGCCACACGACGTCGTGAGGCTTTGGGTCCATCCGACTGCTACCTCTCTCTGCATCAGCTAAACGGTTAGTTTCATCTTGTGGTGCGACGCCATGTTTTATCGCATTCCTCCAGGCCAGCGCATTCCAGATAGTGAGACAAGACGCAAGTGAAGGGTCATGTTGAATTTTTTGCAGCCCGACTTGTTACAAGTCAAATTGTTTCTCCCTCTCTCCAGTTTCAGGGTCCTCTGGTAGCACAGCAGGTCAGTATTTACAACTTTTGCGCAGAATATCTCTCTAAGAACCTCCACTACGAATTACCGTATTCTTCTCATCAAAGTCACCTCTGCACCGCGCTGTCATGTCCAGCTCAGCTCTGGCGCTACTAGCCCTTTTCTCTGCATGGTTATGATGCTTTAGCACTCTGTGCAATCCTCGCAATTCAAAGCTTTATCGCGCATTTTGAATGTCACTTGCAAAGTGACACACGTACCAGGCCTCGAAAAGGGGGGAAAAGGTTTGGGTGTTTTACTCTTGGAAGAAATATCCGATCTATCCCATGGTTTTCCAGACAAGCAATCGACTCAAAAGGGTACACCGACACAGTAAATGGGGAAGGAACTACGCTCCCTAAAAAGCTACCGTCAGGCCCAAGCCATCAAGCAGGCCGCATTGGACATGACGGCTGCTGCAGCGTGCCTTTGCATCAAAACCCCCGACCCTTTCCGTACGTCTCCAATGCCCTCACGGCCACGTTCCTTGCCATGTCATTTAGCACTGCACATGCATCCGGGTGCCACCCTCCAAGAGTGGAGATTGGCACAGGCACGAACAGGCGTCGAAAAGACACTCCGCTACTTGGAAAGAGCGACCATCTGAGGCTATGTATGCCAAACACTGTAGATCACTTTACCGGCCGCAAGTGTTTTCTGCGGCCTTCGCCGCTGATCTTCGCTGTTGGATGGGTATTCAATTCGCATCCCACAACATTGTCTTGGTCACTGTGGGCAATGAGATGAAGTCAGGCTATCTGCGGGTGCAAAATTTTTCTGGAAGAGGAAACTGTGTATGTATTCTGTCATTGTCGGAAAACAGCCCTGGACTTGATAGCTACACGTGGCTGGTTTCGACGAACTTTTTCAAATTCAATTGGTACACGTTGTAGCGCTATTTTTGAGGAAAATGTCCTGTAGTTTGTATTGTACTGTATGTGTAGTGCATTACGTACAGTACGGTACAGTACTTTTTGGTGAGAGAAAACATACAAGCAAAATGGCGGAGTGGGCTCCAGTCGAATTAAAGACACCTGTTGGTTAACGTGAATAAAGAGATGATTACTTATTATTTAGAGTGTGCACCGACTGACCAACTATTTGGTGATGAGCGAACTGGATGGTGGAGAGGGAAGTTTAACACATTGGTCCACGTCGCCTACGTAAAGTGGGCGTGCGATACGATGGCCATAATGCGCTGGGAATGACCAATGACCGCTGGTCTGCGAGTTGACCTCTTTCCATACAACGAATGAATCAGATTCTTTTTACAGTTCAGTGGCAACTTGAACTGCATTGGCATTGTAAACATTAAATTAAATTAATATTTCCGCCGGATAGGGGTTACCTATTATAATTCCTGTAACTCTGTTTTGCTGCACACTTGCAAAGTTCAATCCAACGCTTTCAAACCTGCGTCACTGGATTGACCGTTAAAAGCTTTGCGCCTGTTGGAAAACTCGCGCAGGTACTACCAATTAGGTAGTACCTGCGCTCAAAGTTGTACAACCCGCAAAACTCGAGTCAACCAACCATTCCCCACCACCAAAAGCGCAATCATTTCCAAACCCACCAAAATCTCGCCGTTCACACTAAAATGACTTGACAATCCCAGACCACAAAAATCTCACTTCAAGCTTCCCAACCACCCTTCCGCGTTGCCACACCGTAACATCACCATACGCTCGCCAATCCACTCCGCCAAGGTCCTTCAAGCTCTCTGCGATCCAGACTGGTGTGCAAACGCTTATCAAACGATCCATTTCCGCCCATCCCCCGGTTTGAATCCCTGTCGTCTGAATTTCGGGACCAGGTGCCCTCCCTTCGATTCAAGCCCAAGGCAACTCTCGCTCGAGCGGCCGACGAGAGGACCATTCGTGCAGCGTCGCGCGTGATGCCTGAAAGGCTACCTTTTCTTATTTCTATAATTTACGGGGCGCTGACGTCCTCAGGCCACCGTCAGTTTTGATGGAGTCAATTTTTTGTGGGCGAGTCGGTGCAAAAGGGCTTTGGCCGGGGCTCTGGACCCTGTACTGTATATGAAATTTAAGGTGCGCTTGTGGCGGGATTTTTTTTTATATTTTGGGGTTTGACTTGGCGTTGCCCGAGGATTTGCGACGGCGGTGGCGTGGCGGAACTTGATGGCTGCCTGGAATTGGTGCGCCGGTGTTTTATCAAAATGACGGCCATAAAGAAAAGGCGGAACAGTTTACAAAAGTATTGCAGTGACGGGATTACGCGGGCCCTGCGTACGTGCTACAAGCTACCTTGCAATTTGGCAATATTGTGTAAGGTGAAAATGAGAGACTCGAAAAGAGCAAGCGGAGTCGCTCGGGCTTGAAGAGATCTGCGGCAGAGTCCACGTTGCGGCATTTAATTAAGCTACCCCAGTACAGCACTGTACTGTACTGTACATGATTCATGACTGGTTGTGCACCATTTTATTTGGCGAAAAAAAATGGGGCCTTCAACTCAATTTTTTTTTCTCAACTCAATGATGCCTGCCTTTACAACGGGCCACCGCCTTGTGTCATACCTCGAGAATAAATATAGAGCTTAAAGTCGTTTTTATCTTAAAAAAGCGTCGCCATTGCCGCCAATAAAAGCGCTTGGCACTTGCGGCAAAAGTGTCAACGTAACGCTCCGTGAGCCATTGCGCAGCTTGTCCTCTTCCGTCAGCTTGCCACGCCGCAGCATTCCCAGTCCTCGCGCCTCTGTGAGCAATGGGCACGGCGCGCATATCGCACTGCACACCGCTCTCAGCCTTCCCCGTTTCGCCCTCCCATCCGTCCTCGTCATGACATATTGACGCCTCTTGTCAGTACAATTTCCTAGCTTTCACAACCGTCCAGTAGCAATCCTCTCACAGCTTCAACTTCAAGCCTTATCACACCATCAGACCGTTCACCACTTACACCCTTTTCCGTTCTTGCAAACGACTAACTTTTCTCAACACCGTCTGTCAACCGCCACTCTAACTGTTAGAATTAGAGTCAACTGTAACCAAGCACCACCCTCCACCCTCTGCAGTGTCACCCCTACCCAAACCATCCGTCCCATCCGTCCCATCCGTCCCTTCTCCCCCTCCCCCACCCCACCCTCCACACCCCTCTCCCATCCCGCCATGGCCGCAAACCTCCCCGCCCCGACATCAATGTCAACACCTTTCAACAAATCTCTGTCGCCGCAGACTTTTTCCATGCTTACCCCCGTCTCTTCAACGCTTCCAACATATTCTCCACCACTCAAGCCTACCGCGCCGGTCTTTACAAACTCGGTATACCGTACATGGCCACCGGTATAATCCTAACTCTCTTTGCCCTAATCGCCAACTTTTACTTTTACACTCGTCGCGGCGTCGTACCCGGTGTCGATGATACGCAAGAGTCGGACCCGCACCGCCGAGACAAGGTCGGCCGTGCGTTTCTCATCTTTTCCTGCTTTCTCAACCTTGGTATCATTCTGTGTATCGGTATTGCCTTTGCCTCTGCCTTTACAATGCGACAGGCTGCCAATCGCGCACATGATGTCCTAGATGCCGCACATGTCAATGTAACACTCCAAGTTGCATCCCCTGCACGCATGATCCAGGACTTGGCTGACAGGGTGACCAGTGTTGACATATCAGCTGTGGAGGAGGATAACAGACAGCGCTTGCAAGGCGTGCAGCAGATTTTTGAACGGCGGAGAGCATTGATTGGGAGTCTTGTTCGTGGCAGTGATGAATTGTTTGCTAGATTGGCTGCCATTGACAATCAAGTCCGGTACCTGTCGAACCGGTTCTTCTGGTTTACATTCGCGGTTTTGGTCTGCGTTGTCTTTGGCTTGATTTTGTCGTTCGTGTGTGATGTCACCACTCCGGACTCTAAAAAGGTGCGCCTTGCTACTTTTTCGCTCTTGCTTTTGCCGCTGGCTGCAACCTGGGCCCATATCGCAGTCTCTACTTGGGTTGCCGTTGCATCAGGTAAGTCGTAGTTCTTCTTGTCCAGAGTTGTGCAAACTGACGGGCTGACGTTGATGTCACTGACCACTCTCGATGCATTACTTGTGTGTCCGCTTGCATAAATGAAGGAGACTTCTGTCAATCAGCGGGCGAGTACCAACGCGCACTGTTGGAAGATGCGGCCGGGATAAGGCCGATTCTCCCGAGCTCAAACATATTCGCCAACTTTAACCTTACGTGCCCCCGTCGCACGGCCGCCGTGACCGGATTGCGGGCCCTGAATGGATTTCTCGGGGATACCGCTGGTTACGAGTTTTTCGATGCCGGTTTCAATGTGTTGACGGATGGTGAAATCACGAGCGAGGCGTGGGCATCGACACGAGAGTGGATTCAGGATCGGTTGGGGGAGTATGAACGGTGCGCTACACAAGTGACGCTTGCGGGTCAGTTGTCGTATTACATGTGTGGGGACCACGGGCAAAGTGCCATGTCGGCTGTTGGGCAGCTGTGGTTGTGCTCGTTTGGACTGGCATTGTTGTGCACGTTGATTGTAGGGTTGTTGAGTTTGGGACACCCGCCAGCGGAGTTTGTCGCAGCTAGGGAAATGATGCATTTGTATGGGGCTCCCAAATTGATTTCGGCATTTGAGGAAGTTGATGACTCGCTGTCGCGGAAAACGGTGTTGGAAAAGCTTGAAAGCGGGTTGGGGGCGGCGAAGAAGCTGTCACCGACGTCGAGTAATTCGGATATTTCGAGCCTCACATCGAAGGGGTGCAGCGAGAAAGGAGATGAAAGCTTTGCTTCGTCGCAGTGAGCACAAAGGGATCATTTTGCCGAATGACGGAAAGTGTATTGCGAAAAGGGCGAGCGTGCCGCCGACGGTGTCAAGCAAGGCCAATACAGCAATCATTCCGAGGACTCAGGCGAGTCACATTAGAGTAGACTAGATGAAATCCACAGGCGAATCAGTCGAGTGTACAGTTTTTCCTACTAGCATGTACATATACTAGTACTTTTGTCTTGTATTGAAAAAGCTTCCGCCCACTACAAAAAAAACTAACGTCCGATTCTAGTCAACTGTTTCGCACACTCGGAAAATGCCTCGATTGACCCGCGCAAGCGAGAGGATTATCCTTGCCGTTTGCCTTGTAGCATTGTGTGATTGCGTCACGGAAGGTAGCGCATGGCTTCACCGGGGTCGAGGCATTGAGGGGAAAATTGAGAGACGAGAGCTTGTCATCCAGTAGTTGTGCGGAAGATAAAACGGCGAGACGTTCCGCTTGTTCGAGTTGGTGCACCTGCTTGACTTGCGCCTCTTTCAACTCGCGGTACATTGCGGATCGCTCTTTTCGGGCCTCTTTGCGCACGGCTTCAATGAGAGAGGCTTCGCGGGGTGTGCGTGGTTCAATGGGGCCTGGATCGGCGGCGCGGCCGGAAAGGACTTGAAAGAGACCTGGGGAAATCTGGGACATTAGAAAGAAAGGGATGGTATGTTAGTTGGGGAATTTTTTGTTGTGGGGTACACACACGGGGAGAGGAGGGAAAGTGAAAGCACGGCGGGTCTTTGACTTACGCGAAGGGAAAAGCCATCTGGGTCGTACTCCTCGCCCATGTTGGAGTGTTGGGGATCAAGTTGGCTGTCGAGGGGCAAATTGAGGAGGAGATGGCAGTGGAATGGGGTTGTGTGAACAAGGGGCTCGATGCTGTCGATGGCAGTCATCTGCTAGGAATACTGTATGTATGGCGATTGAGACTCCAGGCATTCAACATTTTCGAATTATCTATTCGATCCGTGGATCGCCAATTGTACTGTACAGTACAGTACACTAAAGAGAGGTAGTTTACTATATGTGTATTTTACTGTAATACGAGCTGTAATTGGTAGTGGGTACACCTGTCCTGTGGCCTGTAATGGACCCGATGGTACAGTACAGTACTGTACACCGTACAGTAAGAAGGCTCCTTGGAAAGTCATGGAATGGCCAGACAAAACGCTGTGACGGAGTAAACCAACTCACTGACCCAGATCCGCTGCGCAGATACGGTACAGTAATCCGCGATTACGGCACCCTGGCTTGACTGAGAAGAAATCGGATCTAAAGTAGTTTACAGTGTAAATGTGTCCTGTACAGTGCATGATCAGGGGTCATCTCAAACTTGGATTTAAGGTGGTGGTAGATCTTTATTTGTCGTACAATGTCGCACAGAGGCGTGCGGAGGGTATTTATAAATTAACTACGGATGCGGGCGGCGGGTAGAAACTTGTCGCGCCTGCATTATTTGGAGACTAAATGCAAAACGGGTAACGAAGTCGCGGAGCTCCTGTTGAGGGGAGGAACCGCGACGGGAAGCAGCGAAGGAAGCAAGGCGGCGGAAAAAAGCCTTACCGTCGTCGCCCAAGGCGCCATAGATATCAATCCCGACGGGGGAGAGGAGGATATCGTTTCGGTTGCAGTAAGTGCCGTAATGACGATGTTTCTCGCGCTCTGCGAGTGTCGCGGCGGCGCCGGCAGTAACCGTACTTGGCGAAATGTGGCGGCGTGCGGAGGGGTGGGCAACAGTAACGTCGACGGCTATATCGGTACTGTGAAGCCCGTATGCAGCGGGTATGTAAATATCCATTCGTAGCACGGGGGACTCCGAATGCCCAGATGAGTCGGGAACCTGGTGGAGGAGCGGATGTTCGACGAGGGCGACGATCCCAACTTCCTTGCAGTAGCGGGCAAGAACGTTGCGGAGGATGTGGTGACGACGAGTCATTCCGTCTTCGTATTTGCAGGTCAACGCGTGTTGACCACTTGGATCTAAGACGGGTGCGATGTCGGCCGAGCGGCGGGAGCAGACCGGACAGCGAGTAGATCCAGGGAATAGCGCGATGCCGAGACGTAGAGCCAGAGCGACTTTCCAGGCGGAAGAGGACATGTACGTACCGCGGTGGGGGTGAGGAAGCGAAGAGAAAACAGTCGATGCGGAGGATGTGCGCACGGAGAGGAGCCGTGCTCGGTCGTGGGCTGCCGCGGACGAGAACAAGCTATCGGACTTCGATAGCATGAGTTCAGTTGTGATCGCAGACTGGAGCCTTTCGCCGGGGACCGGCGATGAACAACGCTCGAAAAGAGCCGTAGCTGTAAGCGACGAAGACAGCTGCGGGTGGCGGGAGGATAAGAGCGAGATGGCAGACCGAGGGATCTCTTCCAAGTGGCGGTCCTGGGAAAGGGTAAGCAGGTCGGAGATAAGTCGAAAAGAATCAATTACAGATGCTGCGTATGCAGCCTCGGTAATGTCTGAAGTTTGCAGGAGACCTAGACCGCCCATTGAGAAGGGGAGAGAGGCTTGGAGCCAGGCTCGCTCTGGACAGGGCAGCTGCAATTGGTGGAACGCTTCCCTCTGCTTCTGATCGAAGCTAGCGGCGAGAACCGCAGATTGAGTGGAGGGAAGCGTACGCAGCAAGTGCATGACCTTGGAGGCGTTCGCGCAGAAGCGGTGTAAGTGGAAAGCCAAATTGAGCATCATCCAAGTCTCGAAGGGATTGGAAGATGCGGTCAACTTCGTTTTGGCGGCCTGCGAAAAATTGGGAAACAAAAGCGTCCGAGCCAATCGGGGATCCCAGCACGATAAAACCAGGGGGGTTGAAAAGGGGCAAGGAAGTGCCAAAGGGGAGTGGGAAGGGGAGAAGCCGTAAACTTGGGTCTTGGCAAGGTTGAGCTGGAACCCTAGTGGACCTCCTTCAAGCTGGATGAAACGGATGGCAGCAGCGGCTTGGGATCGAGGAAGAACAATGTTACCGTCATCTGCGTACCAAGCGTTCAGGGCAGGTGAGAACTTCTCCTGTAACGATAGCAAGAGCGGATGGAGAGCCAGGGCAAAGAGCAAGGGACCGAGGGGATCACCTTGCTGAGTGCCCTCTGAACTACGGACATAGTAGGGTCCGAAAGCAAGCTCTGTAGGAGCATCGTAACAAGAGTGTACCCACCGTGCGAGGCCTGGGGATTTAAGGAATGTACAGCACTGTACAATACAGCAAATTATACTCTTTCACAAACATAAATTCCGTCCGTCTCCCGCATACTGTACACAGTTGGGAGAGAAAATCCATCGCCATCGCCATCTGCACCATGAATCCACAAATGCAGTCGTCTCCACACCCCTGCGTCTTCCTCCCGAAGTAAACAGGATTCTCTACGTCAAGTAAGTCCAGATGCCCGCCACAACCCACCAGAAAAACTCCCTCAACCAACTCGAAACACGCCCCTGACAACCATCCTCCGCATACCTCCTTCAACACTCACACAGAAGTCTTCCTCAAAAAATAACCGCGGAGGACATGTACGACATCTTTGGCAAGTACGGTGCGATCCGACAAATCCGCTTAGGCTCCTCTTCACAAACTCGCGGCACCGCATATGTCGTCTATGACGATATCTTCGAGGCAAAGAACGCTTGTGAAAATCTCAATGGCTTTCATGTCGCCGGCATGTATCTTATTGTACGTCTTTCTCATCCTCCTTTCTTGCAGAGGTCGGCCAGTCAATCCTTGACACTGACGAGTTGCGGCCCGTCTAATCATGGCTCTATTGTTTCGCCTTTTATTTTTGGTTGTTGACCTGATTTCACGCACAGGTGCTGTATCACCAGCAGAATAAAATGGGCAAGAGGCAAGACGGCCGTGAGAAAAGGCGTTAGAATTCCTTCGCCTTTCATTTTTCTACTTGCATTGCTTGCTAACCTCTGCACCGTGTCGCTCCAGGCAGTCGCTTCACCCCGTCATTCCTGCACCAGCATTTCCACTCACTCTGTTAACTAGGAAATGGTGACCCTTTAGTACCTAAATGCATTACGAGGGGACCGTACGGCCGCCTGGACCTATTGGGGTTCAACCGCGCAATGCCGTGTAGGCGATGATGTGAACGCCTTGGGTCTGGCTAAGGCCGAGGCCACGCAGGCGGAAGGGAATGTGGCTTGGGTCCAGCCTGTGTCGGTTTGGCGGCGGTGTATCTTTTCGAATACCCTTCGCAATCCCTTGTCAAACGACTTGGCAAGGGCACCGGTTAAATGCGGCGAGGTACTGATGAGAT
The DNA here is from genome assembly GCA_002205965.3 of Kappaphycus alvarezii. Classification (NCBI taxonomy): domain Eukaryota; phylum Rhodophyta; class Florideophyceae; order Gigartinales; family Solieriaceae; genus Kappaphycus; species Kappaphycus alvarezii. Next base: position 131,399 of record NADL03000172.1, read on the forward strand.
TACCGTCGTCCGCGTACCAGGTGTTAAGTGGAAGGTGGGGAAAGGTACTGCGGAGTTCGATGAGTAGAGGTTGCAGCGCGAGGGCGAACAGGAGCATTCCCAGGGGGTCCTCCTGTTGGGTCCCGGTGCGGCTGCGTATGATGTGGCGGCCGAACATGGGTCGCGAGTCGGAACCGTACAGGAAGTAAACAAAGCGGGAAGCCTCGGGCAGCCATGCGATCGTTTCGGCGAGGATGAGGCGACGTTCCACGGAGTTGAATGCGTTTTTGGCATCGAGCTGGATGGGGACGTGTGGAGTGGGGGAGGGCGCGAGCTGGCGGATTTGCTCCCCAACGGCGTGGGCGATTGCTTCGGTAGCTGAGGGTACACCAACCGCGAGTTGGAGCGGGCGTAGGTATGCAGATAGAGCCGCTTGTTGGGGCACACGTTTCATGATGAGGCGTCCGATGAGGCGCCTGATGAGGAGTCCGACAGCGATCGGGCGCAAACTACGGCATAGTGGGTCTTTGGGGAGACCTACAAGTGTTGCTCCGGCGAGGTACTCCCAAGCTCAGACGGCGCGTCGCCGTCCACGATGCAGTTCAATAGTTTGGTGAGCCTGTCGAGGGCGCGGTTGGAAGGTTCGGCACCCCGGAGCGTGGGCGATCAAGCGCACAATGGCAGGGCGGAGGCCGTCGGGTCCTGGGCTAGAATGGTGAGGCAGTCTACGGAGTTCGCGCGTACTTCTGCGGCCGTGAATTTGAATGCGCGAGGCAGGCGCGATCTAGGAGCGGCCTCGACCGGGAGCAATGGTGAGGGGTGGAGAGCGACGAGTTTGGCAGCATTGGCCTGCGTTGCCGGGACAGGTGGTATAGGGCAGCGCAGGGCCTGGGCAGCTTTCCGGGGGGAGCCGTTGAGCAGGGCGCGCCTGCATCTCTCGGCCGGGGTCCCGAGGGGTAGGGTTTCGATTTTGAATTGCGGCGAAGGCGTCTGTCGCCTCATGCAGTAATTGGCTCCATTGACCAGCCCGTGCGAGAAGGATACGTCGCTTGATGTAGGCGACAGCACTTGGGCGGTGGCGGTTCCACGGTTCACCGCGGCCATTCTTACGAAGAACTAGCATGGGGAGGGCGAGCAGGCGGTGGAGGTATTCATGTCGGGAGGAACAGGCCCGGGATTCAACGTACCGGCGACAGATCTGCGCAAACAGGTCGTGAAACGGCACCTTCAAGGAGTTGGGGAGGTATGGTAGGGTTGGTATGGGGAGGGAGAATATAATGGACGGAGGTGGGCAATGTTGCGGTTGAGTTAGTGGGGTCACGCTCATTGTGTGCCAGGGGTGGCGGTGGCTTCCCGGAGGTACAGACCTTAACGAACTGTTTAGGGCCATTGTTCACCAGGCGTGCGCCGATGCGGTTGATGCTCTTCTGGAGGGAGGGATGGATGGCAGGAGGACTGGTGGGCGGAGCGTCGGTTCGGCGGCCGAGGATCGGTAAACGGGTGGGAGGTTTCGGCGGGGGGGCCCGAGCAGCGTTGAGGTAAGGCGTTGCTTGAGCGGTGGGTGTGGCAGTTGTGGGATCGGGGGTTCATCGGCGGAGGCGACAAGGGCGAGGAACTTAACGACGTTCTTGCCAGCGGGGGTGCTGCGAAGGCAGCCGAAGGCTGAGGCCAAGGCAGGTTCGTTGCGCAGCGTGTTGAGAAGGAGTTCCGGGGCGTTGGTGAGCGATAGGTCGGTGACCTTTGACAGGTCCGGGGATGAGGTCGGCGGTGAGGTCAAGCGATGCGTGGGCGGCCTGACGCATCGCTCGCGACTTCTGGTCCGATGATGAGCGCGCCACCACGCGAGGGGTGGTCGAGTCCGGCGCGGGGGAGCACATGTTGAGGGAAGGGACATGGGGAGATCCAAGGAGGAAGGTTGGAGAGGCTTGAGAGTTGTTCTGAAGAGGGAAAGAAGTTCAAAGAGAAAGAGAAAGAGAAAGGAGGACTGTGATCCAGTACTGTTTTGATTAGGGGATTTTTTTAACTTAGCTAGCTAAATCACATCAACAGCAACTCCACTTACCCAGGGTTTGTTCCCCAGCGCCTTGTATACCTAGCGTCTTAGTTTCCAGCACTGCTTTTGCACTCTCAACCATTTTTGCCAAACGACTCCTTACGTCAACGATGAAACCACCGAATCCACGTCAAATCCTTCCCCTTGCTCCAAACATAAGCGCTTCATTGGTATTCCCGCTTTGTTTCGTCGCGGCAAGAATTCTTCAGTCTGCTAATGTTGCAGACCTCTGACCTCCTATTTAAACGAGTTATGATTCACTACTCATTAGAGAGTGAAAGCGTGTTCTCAAGTTGCTCAATAGGTCACTGCATAAATTTGACCTCATACAGTCCTCTGTCTCCCAATAGAAACATTGCCTTCGTAACGCGTTGTGGAACATTAACAGGTATGGTGAGAAATATCTTTGGCCTTGTCAGGTGTGCAGTTCCAGAAATCACCATCATCAAAGTTAGTTGGAGACCGATTCAGACAAGAATCATATCAGAATCGTGGTAGTTGAAGGTCGTCCAGTTCACACATCCTAGTTCACACATCTGATGTGAACTAGACGACCTTCAACTACCAAGTGGTCGTCGACAAAATGCTGTATTGCCTGTGGTAAGGCTTCTAATTCAGTTTGGAAAACACGCGCTGCAAGATCATCAGCGGAATCCGAAGCTAGCACAGGAACCGGTTTTTGCAAGATTATGGGTCCATGGTCATACTTATTGTCCGCAAGATGCACAGTGCAGCCGGTGATCTTTGCGCCAAATTTGATCTGGTTAGCGCAGCAAGAAAGCCAGGAAACGAGTTGTAGTTTGACAGGGGAGTAGAAGCCAGTGGAACGGACGCCGAGGCAAAGTTAGTACTTGCAGTACGGTTTCGTTGGATAACCAATAAAAAATCATCACTTACAACTGCTTCATGAACCCGATTCCCGTAGTAGCCCTTGCCGCAAAAGGCTGGAATCAAGCTGGGATGTATGTTGATGACCTTTCCCTCAAAACGCGGTGGAATAAGGTAAAAATGCATCCAACCTGCCAACACGACAAGGTCTATGCGAAATTCATCCAGGAGTGTGGATATGGCATCACTAAAACGTTCGGTACTTTTATCGAACTGGCCAGGACGCAGAATGCGGGTAGGCAGTCCAAAACTGGCAGCCTTTTGTATCGCACCTGCGGTGTTCTTGCTTGCAATAACAAGGCTTACCTGACATCCGTGCAACGAGCCGCTTTCAATACGGTTGCAAATGTTTTCCAGTGACCGACCACCCCCAGACACAAGCACAGCGATTCTCTTAGGACATGGCTGTGTTGTTGACGACATGCGCCATGAAGAATGGGATGTTCTGGAATCAGCAGGCAGGTATGTGTCCAAAGGGACGCGACACATGCGCGGCAATCGACAGTCCAGACGATGAGATGATGATGTCAAAGCCGGTGAGCCGGTTGTAATGCGAAAGTGCAATGGAGGTTGGGCACAGAAAGCCAACGTCATGGGTATTGCGATGAACGAAAGAACGCGTATGCTGTATTGGTTGGGGGTGAAAAAGCTCGTGGCAGCGCTGCAATGTGACAAGACGTACGTGCGTGCTGGATCAGGACACAGGTTGTGTCGAAAAGTTTGATACCGAGAGCAGATGACCGCGAGATTTTTGATGATCCTTCGTGAGGGAGTTGAGGAAAATGGGAATGCAATTAGATCTCGCGTTTTTTGAAGAAGCCTACGCCCAGTATTGTGATTATTTAGTTTCATGAAATTTCGTGTACTGTACTGTAATGTGCTGTACTGTACGTACTGTACGGTGCAGTCCTCTACTACCGAAGGCTTCGCGTACAGAAACAGGTACGTTTTTTACAGTACGTACAGTAAGGTACTGTACGGCTAATTGGATTGGATCAAAGATCCAATGATATGAAAAGAAAAGTGGCCAAATGCAAGCCGACACTGGTTTAAATACTCTGTCGTGGCTGCCCTTGCAGCTCTCCTCTGGTGAGCTCGGACCTTCGGTCGTCATGACTTCCTGGTCGCGGAGAGCAATTCGAAGAACGCCTCCAGCGGGCATTTCGTTCCCCTAACACAGGGTGAGGAAGTCGCGTTGAACGCAGACCGTCTCTGACACGTTATACAAACATGGCATCGAACCAACGAAGTGGAGCAGCGTCTCGCTGAGCTCGAACAGATGCCCAAGAATGAAAGTGAAGGAGTAATAAGTGCAGAAAACCTTATCTCCAGGGTAGTCGGCGTGCAAGCAAAGCCGCATACGTTTGAAGTAGTCAATAATGCTAGGCAGGCAGCAGAAGCGCGGGCAGCCACAATGTTTTGGATGAAGACGATAATACAGATTATGCTAGATACCCTGCCTCTGAGTTCCCGACCAACATTCCTACTCACCTATCTTCTACGTTTAATCCGAAGGATGTGAATTGGACGCGAGAATGGGCAAAGGAGGCTGTGTATAGCCTAAAAGTATAGTTCAGAGTTTCAGGAAGCAAATATGCTCCTCAATGCAGGAGCATGGCACGAGAGGGCTATGCTTTCATTTAGTTTGGCGAAGGAACTATGTGCAGCCAGCGGTGTAGAAAGCATCAACTGAACCAGCTGTTTGAAGTGACGGAGCTGTCTATGGTGGCTACGTATGAAGAGCTCCGAGAGCGGTGAGACTATTTAGCTTACCGGGCAGTTGATGCAGCTGCAGCAGACCACATGGAGAGGATTGATATCACTGATAAATATCTAGTGAGATGCGCCCTGCAGCACGTAAGCATCGGAAGTCCCTACTGTCTAAAGTCATTGAAGCCGGAACGAAAATTATTGCCAGTCGAAAGGCGGGACAAAACAAAGGAAAGAACTCTGAACCCAAGGTCTTGGGGAAAGGCAGGCTCCAGCGCAGCTAACCGAACAATCCTAAAATGATTGTTTTTAACAGGGATGCCAAGACCAGTAAGAGTTCCAGAACCCCTGCCGGGACACCACCGAAGGGTGGACACGAAGAGAAATCCAATGCGACAGGCGATACGGGGAGATCAGGCGCCGGCGGGGGAAGTGATCCCTCATAAATGCAGTTCACGTTCCTGCACGGGCACGGATACTTGTGAGTGCGAACAAGTCTCAAAGAGGGGAATGGTAAAACTGCCATGTGGTCATCGCAAAATCCTGCGTTTAGTGGAGGGCACGAGGTCAACGGCGAATTTACGGCGGGAGGAACTGAAATGCGACCAGAGAGAATGGTAATGTCTAAAATATGGTAAATTCGATCCAACCGGCATTCCGATATTGCCCTTCCGAGAGGTACCAAGATCACCTTTGAAATGGACTCCTCAACGGAAGCCATTTACATACAGGTGGGTACTCTATATAGTGCCACCCTGTGCCAGACGCAAACAATTGGCACTATATCGAATCAAGCAATATTCAAAGTTCCTTCAAAGCATTGACGAAAACTATCCTTCTCATTTACAATAGCTCTGTAATAAGCATTTGGCGCCGTGTTCTACCGTTTTCCTTTCGCTTTGCGCCTAGGAGAGCTGCTTTGGCCTTCCGCAAGTGATAAACAGCATCCCTTACATCACCTTCAGTAGCAATTCTCTCAATACAGTCAAAATGGAACCTTATGTCAGTCTCCGAAGGCAGAGGGGCAATGCAGCCATCGTCTTCGTCGCTATTGCAAGTGCGGTGCTCCTCTCTCTCGTCAGCAGAATTAAATTCATTGACCGATTCCAAAGCGTCATGAACTAACGCTTCCCTAATTTCGTCATCCTCTTCAATGTTTATCCACCTCTCAACCTCACCCTCTCCCGGACAGTCATCCAACTGGCTTACAAGAGCATCATAACCCAGATCACAAAGTGAAAGTTCTTTCATTACACTCACCATTTCCTTCACCAGCTCTTTGTCTGCAACACTACAGGACATCTTTCCTTCACTTGCGTTCAACTCCGCCCCAAAATGCGCCGGCAACACTTGCGCTTTTCTCCAGCACCGCGCAATCGTTATCACAGACACCTGATTCCAACTCTCTCGAACCATATGGACTACATCTAGCATGTGAGGATCGAATCCGTCGCAAAGACCACGCATTCCTCTTTTCGCTGTACAGCCCTCCGACGTTGCTGTCGTGTTTCGATCTCTTTCACGATCTTCCGCAGAAGAAGACCCCTATAGCGTGCCTTCCAGGCTGCAATAATGCCCATGTCCATAGGCTGGTGTATGGAAGTACAGTTTGGTGGCAGTGTCATTAAGTGCACCTGTTCTCGTACATCTCCGAGGTCCGTTCATGCGGTCCACAATTGTCCAACAACAACACACATGGGCGTGAAGTAAACCGTCGAATAAATGGAAGGAAAATATCCAGGAACCAGGTGCAAAGGTAGTAGAGTCTTACCAGGCATTGCGTTGACTAAGGTATGGGACAGGGGGTGACCCAAGACGAAAGCACCTTGGACTCTTTGCGGTGCCAATAATGGCCACCGGTAGTTTAGCAGACCCATCTGATTCGTGCAAACGTACGCAGTAACACGGTCCTTAGCTTTCATGGCTTTTGTACCACGAACTGATTTTCGAGATTCATTGACTGCTAAATAAGTGCGTCGAGGCAAGAGTTTGAAGAAAAGTCCCATTTCATCGACATTGAAGATGCAATCAACATCTTAATTTCGGAGTCTCTCCCGCAAGGAACTCATATCCGCCGCAACTTTTACCGCTGAGGCACTCCCCGCTTCGCCGGAAAGTGACACTGATCGCAATGCGAAACGCTTGATGAAATGACACACCCATCCTTTTGAAGCACGAAGTTGTTGGAGACGGCCTTTTTCATCTTCATTGGGGGTAGTTTGTAGCATTGCGTCGCGCACCATCAAAGCCTTTGCTGCAGTACCATTTGTGTCACCGGCATGTTGTCAGATCGCGCAATTTAGACAAACGTCAGTATCTTTTCGTCGATAATTGGGAAGAGTGGCGGTCGTATTGATTTTGTCTGCAGGCACAGATTACTGTTCTGGTGACTTGTGAGAAGAGATTTGGATCTGGTCTTGATGTTGGTAACTGTGCGGCGAGATATAGAATACTGGGACATGACATGCTCGCATTATGGCCTTGAGAGAGCATGCGAACAATCTCTATTTGCTGACCAAGAGTGAGCCTTGTCCTCTTTTGGATCAGTTTGGATTGTGGTGTTACCATAGTTTGTCGCAGGAGAGGTCGTGTTGGTTTGAGGAGGTTTGAACTGGTTGGCTGGTTTCGAGACCCCCTATAGGTGTGCCACGTGCTTTGGGGTAGCACTAATTAGAGGGAAGCACTACTCAAAGTGGAACTATATCGAGCCCCCTCTGTATTACTTACAATAGAGCAGCAAATTCACGATAATTTCCTGACACAAACAGAAAAAACCCTAATCAATCTTTATTAAAAGACACAGCGCTCATAGCTGCTGGTTGGGAGGATAACAGTCATAGGTCTCATGAAGCAAAGTGGGCGAAATTCCACGATTTTGTGACGAGGATGGGAGAGACCTTACCGACGCCACCGAATTAGATATAATAGCCTACATGGTCTGGTTTTTTGGAGAAGGAAAGGTAAGACCGGGGTCTATTGCAAACTTTGTCAGTCATCAACCCACGATACCGCGCAGTAGAGCTACCAGCACCTGCTACTAGTGCACAACTAACCCTGGAGCAAAAGTGGTACATAAAAAAGTGGGAAAAGTAAGATCCCAGTCTCCCACGCACGCCGATGCAGTTTTCACACATAAAATCCATACTAGAATGTGGTGCTGTTGCCCTGGCATAGCATGATTTAATATTTTCCAGGGCTTGTACTGCAGTTGTACAGCTTGTGTATAGCTTGTACTGCAGTTTTACGGCAGTACTGCGTTATAGGGCAGCATGGATTAAGCGCCGCTTTTAGGGTGTAATGGATTCGAAAAATAACACTTGAGATACTGGTATATTCAATACCCAGTTTGGTTACCGGCAGAAAGAATAAGAACAGGGGCACGTTGTGCCTGACCGGGGTCGAAAATGTGGCCTGCATTTCCTGCATCCACTAAATTCATTTTCTAGATGGTATGAAAGGCATATATCCGTGCGGGGACCATTGCCATACCTATTCGTTATTTATTGGCAACGACTTGTCACCCCTACTGCAAATCTCAAGAAGAATGGCTTGCAGTCTGCATAAACCGCTGCGGTATTACACCCCCTCTCAGGTCATCCTATTTGGTCCTCAGTTGTAGGCCTGGGGCAGCTTCATGTGCTTTTGCAATTGGCGTTCCTATGCCCATTATCAAACTTCACACCGACTCGTCCCTAGAAGAGGATGAATTTCGAATCCACATATCGGGCTCCCGATTACGTCATTGACGATTGATACCGTCGCTAGTTTTAGGACATGATCCCGAAACTAGTCGCCGAATAATTTGGAGCTTTTCAGGCTAATTGGATCAAAGATCCAGTGATATGAAAAGATGAATGGCCAAATGCAAGCCAAAACTGAGTTAAATACTCTTTCGTGGTTGTCCTGGCTTCTCTCCTGTGGTGGGCTCTGACACTTCCTTTCCTTCCCTACATTTTCCATTCACAATATCATATATCAATGGGGATTTTGTCAGAATTCTAGCGTAAATCGCGACGGACATCGAACTGTCAGCCGAATATGGAGATAACAAAAGAATCTTTTCAAGTATTAGCAAGTTGTCTCCCATTAGAAGATTTGAAACTGTGGTACTGCTCTTGACTAGCAACAAAGTCGGTTCCTGCACTAGAACGCAATACTAAGAAAGAAGTTTAATGCATTCAGTATCTACTAATGCAGTAAATTTTTCAATGTATAGCCCAGACTGCTCAAACTGCACACAGCCAATTCGAGTACCGTAACGACATTGCCTCCCTTGAAACTGCGTATTGCCTAATGATTTTCAATTCAGGTGTACTGCAGATTATTGTACTGTACACTCTCGCTAACAGCATGCAATTCGGTAGATCAACTACATACGTATTCACACCCATAGCTCATACATTATGACTACACGACAGCTTTATCTAAAACTATGTAGTAGGTGCTACCTGCAGAGGCGTTGGAAATTAGGTTTGCATTGCATGATTACACCATGCATGTTGTGGAGCATGAAATGATATGGCCGCATCACACGTTGAACAGATAGCTTAGTAGAGCTCAGGGTATGACGGCCACCTCACTCCTGCCGTCATCGGTCGAGTACTCATCAATGAACTCGTATGTCATCGCAGACTGTAACCCTAGCGAGTTGAAAGCTCGCGATTATAATGTCCATATAATTTTCGATCATCCTGATTGAGCTTGCCAGCGATAACTCCCATACTTGCAGAGGGATCCCTCTTCTGCCATCTTTCCACTTCATTGGCATTGGGAACGTATCTTAAACGATCCCATCAACTGAAAGATCTCCTGCAACGACGATATTACTGTGAAGTCATAAGTACCGGGAGTTGATGATATATTCATGGCATCATTTTCGTGAATTTCATAGTAAAAAGCAGAGTATAGCTTGCGGGTGATTCTGCAAAAAACAGAAGTATTTTTGCTAGCTGGGTCAGGGTTGAATATAGATGAATTGGTTGCTCCCCTTTACTCAGCTGAGCGCGACGGTTGCACTACTTGTAAAAAATCCCGGCTCCATATTCTCGCCCTAGCATGCGCGGGAAGTTGTGTCTACTAGGAGAAAGATCTTTCTAAAGTATCCATAAATACATCTGTAGTAAATATCTATAGATTATATGGCCCAAATAGACCGAACGCAGATAAAAATATGAACAGAATTTATACTGCATAGATAGAGTAGAATTACACCCTCATAAAAGGTTGCAGGAGCGAGGACTACAGTAAGCTGTAATATGAGCGAAAGAAGCATATACGTAGATTTTTCTACACTACCGGTCTCTCGTCTATATTCTTTCTCCATTACACATCCGATCGTAGTATCAATTTTTCAACTGTTAAATAACATTCGTTTTAGGAGAGGACTCTGATGAGTGCTTCGCATTTCCCAACTCTCGTAATTCCACCACCAGGATTGTTCGAAGTTCGCACCAAGCCGAAATGTCATACTATATCTCATTCTTTTGATACGCTTGACGTACAACGCTTATGTCTATCATCAGCCGTTTCTCCAGGATTAAAGGGTACTTCTTGGCCACATCGAATAGGATCTTAGAGTACGTGAACTGTAGCGCAATGCGCTGTGCGCAGTTCTTCTCATCTAGGAACTGATCCCGTCAGACAATGAGAAAACCAACACACATAAACCAAGACCCAAAGGGTGTTCGCTGTTTCTCTTTCTCTTGAAGCACCCTGCGATGTAGTAGCACAGCTTTCCGACAGCGAGGAGAAGTGGGTATGGAAGAGCAGGGGTAATTCCTTGGACGGCTGGACAGTATACTTGTGCTCCGGGTTGTAAGGCAGGACTGATCCGCGGAATGCTAGAAACTTGATATGGATCAATTCCAGAGAACAATAGATACCAGGGGTGTAATACTGGAAAAAGAAGATGTAGTAGTGGGTCAGCAATGTTGAATATCTCTTTGTAGATAATGATTTGTCACTAACGACAACCTTGAAGTTCCTATCTGTATATAGACGCCGGAGTCCGGGGCGCCAATTGTGAGTAAGTATCATAAAAAAACAACAAATGGGGTAATACAATATCGGATAGAGAGGGGGGGAATAGAAAGGAGGAACCCGGGTGGATAAACGTGGCTACAGCCAACGTTGCCGTTTGCAAGGCTTCTGCAAAGGCGGGAGTTCGGATTCAAGTTCAGAGCCAACACCGGGCGGCTTTTTTAATCTGGTTCCCTAATGGTCAGGTAGGTATAAATACTAGTTAGATAGGTTAGGGTTATCTTCGACGCCGGGGTAAGGAAATTGAAGGTCAGCCAAGTAATGGAGATCCCAGTTAGAGACAAGTGAAGTCGACACTTAGTCAAATAGGTGGCTTTCACCTACGAACATATCAAGTCCAATTTGGGGAGTGGTCCGGACTGGAAGCCCTCATACCCTCTCGAGTGGTTATACGGTACTAAGAGTAATATAGGCTCCAAGCGAAAATTGACCTCACTGTACAGTACAGTGCCTGCTGGTTAGCAGTGAATCAGATCAAAAAAAAGATCACCAAAAGTCAGCTCTGCCGGTGGCAGTACAGTGAACATTGGTAAGGGTATCTATGTTCTTAAAATTGACTGCTTATTTATGTAAGACGCATCAGAAGCGTCAGCGAAGTCGTAAAATTCCGCAATCGGACAGAACGTGCGACCCTAGAGTTTTGTGATTTAAGTACGTCAGTACATTGAACCTGTCAAATTCGTACGCAAAGAGCACAATGTATCCCAGTTGCGATGTATTGTCATTATTATTGGCGAAGGAAAAGTTCGCGTAGATTTCAAACTCAGTGTATTGATGTCAAGTTTAAATTAGTTGAGAGGTATTATTGGGTCCTTCTTCATGTGCCGTACAATGTTGTTGATGAGATTTATTTCATCTTATGAGAAGCCACCCTCAGTGAGTTGAGCGGCCATGTTGACCCCGTCACATATTTCTGGCCTTGTGTGTGTTATCCAAGCTAGCTTGTCTCTTAATAACCCAAAACACGAGAAGTAGCCATCACATGGAAGTATCTCAAGACTCTTTGAATACTGATGCTGATTGAGCTCGAAGGCAAATTGGTTTTTGGACTCTTACACCAGCAAATATGATTTTATCTCATTAAATTATCAAGATATAAATTTTCGAAGCGTTTGACAGCTATTTTCTTATACTAATCATTCCTGTAGGCCAATGAATAACACACTTACTTCCCAATCATCTTTATTAGCTTATAAATTTCATTTCTAGTAAAAATATCAACATTAATCGGCTTTATTCTTAAATCCTGTTTCAAGTGGAGATTAACTGTTCTTTTCCAGTAGCATCTGCAGTCTTTAAGTCCGTACAGTGGCTTCGCAAGTTCGATCAGGTATCTAAACGATAGGTCGAGCGTTTGGGAGGTTTGAAGTAAATCTTTCCCAAAAAAAATTACCTTGGACCGTAAGTACGCTTACTTGACGTCTTTCGAACAGATTTCGAATCTCAGTATCGCCTCTATCTCTACAAGATTTTTCGTTGCACTTTGCCTCATACTGGTAGCATTATGGACTAGAAATCTATAATCTTTGTCCTCGTAGCCCTGAACCCCAAACCTTGCGTTCGGAAATTCCTCATCTGTACCACATTTTTCATATAAAGTTAGAATCTTCTAGTAAATATATTAGAGTCTGTTGGTACGTCCCTTTTCAATACTTTCTTCCAAGTTCCCTTCTTAATTAGCTCCTGTAGTTCTATATCTTTGGCTTTCCTAAAGTAACGAGAATAGCACGTTGGACAATTGGGATTAAAAACTTCGTTCACCTGAGTACTAATCAATTCTCGAGATAGATCATCAAAGTAATGCTTCATCCGTGCCTTAGAGTTTTGAACCTCTGACATATCACGGTCGATGAATAATTGCCTGTTCGCAATATGAGTGATCTCCTATGGCCCCGTCCACTTGTATAGTTTGACATTCTCGCGACATACAAGCACTTTCTGTCCCTTATTGAACTCATTTTTGGAGGCAAGTAATATCTGGGAGTGCAACGCGGTCTGGACCCTCAATTCAGATGTTTTAGTTTCCATTTCAGCCCGAGCTAACTGTAGTGCTATCATTCGTTCAGCCCTGTTTGGAGCTGACTATTAATAGTGGGGAATCTCGGCATACTACCGAAAACGACAAAGAACGGAATGAATACTTCTTGGTTCACTGCATCATTTATTGCTTTGATGGTAAGCCTTTAGGCGAATTTCGGTTCAAACAATGGCTATGAATATCTGACATTCTGGTATATTCAGCGCAGAGGACCATAACATAGTTAACCTGGTCGAATATAGTTTTATCTCCTGACGACTGAGGAGGAGAGCTTACTTTTACTTTTCTTCATCAGTTACTTCCATGAATTCTATAGGAATCGACTTATCTATTCAACGCGCATCTGACCAGGGTGGCCTGCGTATATCGTCGACCAGCCCCCTAGAAGGCAGTTCCAGACTGCCTGTATTAACAATCTGTGCAGGAACATTACGTTCGAGAAGTGCGTTTATGTGTGTACTACACGCAGTACAGGTAAATTATTGGGATACATAATGTCCGAGGAAATCTCCTGATTGAAAACTATACTCTTAGTATAGTTGTAATACAAAAAATGGTCCTCCCCTCATTTATACAGGAAATGGTCCTCCCTTCACGTTATACAGGAAATGGTCCTCCCTTCACGTTATACAGGAAATGGTCCTCCCCTCGTGTAATCCAGCAACCTACAACGATCCCGCCCCTAACTTCTCCAACCGTCATTTCCAAATTTACTTCCATTTTATCTAGATATTTTTATACCGTATTTAGCCCTCTGAATCGACCCGAATCAAGTCCCTTTTCCCTTTTAGCTTACCTCCTCCTCCTCATTCGCCTTTTTTGAGAAGAAGGCGCAAATGCACTATTGCAAAATCCCTTGCATATTTATTTACCTATTTTTAATCTATAGAACCTGCCCGGAGCCTATTAACCTCCTTTATTCTAAGTTCCAAATGCCCCCGATCATTTTACTCATCACCCTCTCCCCCACACACCCAAACACCCTACATTGCCTCCTGTTCCCCAACGTCTATCACAATGAGCAACCTTCGCCCCTCTGTCCCTATTTCCAAAAACCGCCCTTCCCGTTCCATCAATGGCCTTCGTCTCGCCGCCTACGGGCCAACCGATGCCGACGACTACATCCGGCGGCAAACAAAGAAGCAAATCATCGAGTTCGTGCGCCGCCTCTTCATAGAAGAAGAAGCGAGGGAGGTAAGTCCGGGAGAGGCTGAGAAGGTCGAGGAGGAGAGCGGGGAGTCCTTCGAGGAATGGTTAGCCCCTGAGCTAGTGTACGAGGCTCAGGAAGATGAGGAGGAGGAGGAGATGAGGAGGATGAGGAGGAGAAGAGGATGAGGAGGAGGAGGAAGAAGAGGAGGGAGGAAGGAGGAGGAGGAGGAGGAGGAGGATGAGGGAACAGGGGGCATGGAAAGTGTTGGACTGGTGGGGCCTGGAATAGAGAGTATGGATCAAGTTGTGCCCACGATGGAACCGGATGGAGATATCTTTAGTAGTCTAGATATCTCCCAGGGGGAAATAGAGAGTTGTGAGCCATTCGCAGATATTTGTGGGGACTGCTTGGACAGCATGGATATTTTAGAGGAGTTGTTTGGATCTGATTTAGAGAATGGGAAATAAGAGGACCAAATTAATTGTTAGTTTCTTAAGTATCTTTTGCTTAGAGTATATTGTCCACACAAAGTATTTTTATGCATTTCTTGTATCTTCTGTAGTTTTGTTCGGACTTTAGGGGTAGCCAAAAGTCTATATAAGCTGAGTAAACTGCTTCCTCATGGAGAGGTCAAGCAAGTTGGCAGACAACTTCAAGCCAAGTCCCGAGTAGTAGGAAGTTGAGAGTCAACTTCAGACCCAAGAAAACTTTTTCTTACGCTAGTCGCAGAGCGTCGGTGGTAGACCCTGCCCCTTTTATACTTGCTTGTAGCTTCCTCAACTCTCTTCTATATACACTCCCTTTTGTTCGTTCAACAATACCACGGCAGCACTTTTGTCGCTCGCAACACCTCCTTCTCAGGGTAATTGGTTCTGAGGATCTCTTCCCCCGCCGATTTACCCCTATCATTTGGTACTCTTGTGGAGGGGGTTGCACCCGAGGTATTCGAGTTGAGCAGTAGTAAGGAACACTTCGGGGGATTTCTTTTCTGTAATCATGGATCTCAATGCTGCTCGTATAACGTTCACAGGGGCAAGACTGAAGACGTTGAGGAGTTTCTTTACACATATGTCAACGTTGTGATGCGAGAGAAGGGCGATGAAGAGAAGGCCGCAAGTATCTTCGCCTATCTTCATGGTGACGCAAAGCACAAATATAAGTCCAAGTTTATCGACGGGTGGTCTCTTAACGGGAATGGGCGTAACTTCGGTGAGGTATGTGAGTGGCTTGTGAAAGAGTATGCTAAGGAGGTAGAACCAGATGAGATGATTCGTACCGCCATAGAGGCCCGGCTCAACTTCGACGATTTGTTAAGCTCATTGGTGTACTTGTGTGATCTTTATGAAAAGGCTGGGTTCAACGCCCAAGCCAAGTACGGAATGCTGCGTAAGGCGGCTATGGGGGATAAGCGGCTCTCCGATTTCCTCCTCATCAAGGGCCCTCACACTTTTGATGAACTGAAGGGTACCATAGTAGAATTTGTCAAAAATTCGGAGACGTTTCAGTCACTGAGTGAGGTACCGAGGGAAACCCGCACATCGATGTCTATCGTACATCCTGAAAAGAATTATCAAAGGCCGGCTACTAGTGCAGCGGCATTAGAATCTGTCAGGAGCGATGTCAAAAACTTGGAAGAAAGGTTGGAAACCCGATTCGATAATCGACTTGACATGATAACCTCGCAGTTGGAAAGCCTTACTCTTACCATTAAGAAGAACCAGTCTGGGGCCCCTAAGGCCGCAGAAGTCTGTTCTTACTGTCACAAGCCTGGACACTTTGCAAACAGGTGTCCTGATAATCCACATAGAAACACTCGTTGTGCAAAGTGCGGTCGATATGGGCATCATGAAAGTAACTGCTGGTCTAAAGACAACAGAAGAGCAAATTTATCGGAAGCAAGGAGTGAGTCAGGACCAGAGGTGAAAATCTTACAAAATAGAAGGGATCAAAGGTTGACGGATGCCGGTAACGTATCCATCGCTGAAGAGATTAGTCAAGTCAATGTGACAAAAAGGGATGGGGAAGGGAACATTTTATCGAAGAAACCTAGGCTAGAGTATGGAATGCTGAGCATATCCCAGCACCTGTACCTCCTCGAACCAAGAGGTCTGATCAAGTTGTTCCAGGAGTGGGAGTCACTCCGGCCAAGAAGACGAAAAAGAGTAAGAAAGTTAAGAGTATCTCTAAGGACGTACTAGAGTATGTGAAGAGGTACAATTTGGTGGCTGAGCTTGCATCGGCCCCAACTGGGATAACGTTTGGTCAACTTTTGAGGGGCGACGCAGAGGATGCGAGAAAAGAACTCAAAAAAATTATCAGGTCTAATAAGTCCGCTAAGGGTAAGAAACTGTTTCTTCAATCGGCCTCGACAGCACCAAGACGTCTTAAGCTGGTACCAGTCAAAGTATTGGGTATGAAAACCCAAGCTCTCTTCGATTCGGGTGCTGTTCCAAACCTCATTTCAGAAACTTTGGTGACAGATCTAGGTCTCGAAATTACTCCAACGACTCGAAAAATAACTGTAGCGGATGGAACCGTCTCAAAATGCATGGGCACTGTTGACAAGGTTTCCGTGTTCTTTGGGGACTCTAAAGTTGATGTAGACTTTCTTGTCATGCCGGATCTCCCTTTCGATGCAATCATTGGCTGCCCACAATGGAAAGACTAGGACATGCATTGACTTGGGCAACCAAATGGTTTCAGTTAATATTGACGGCAGAACCGTGAAGATGCCCCTGGATTTCGACAAAAGCACGCATCCTGAAGATTTAAAAGAAACGGACAGTGAAGATTTCACTTCTAGCTATGACAGCGAAGATTCGGAACCAACTAACACTTTCGGAAGTGGAAAAGGGTACCCTCGGGGGTTAATGAACATGGCATGGGACGATTATGATTCCGGGTTTGAAACAGATGACGACTGGGATTCTAGGATAAGTTTGAAACCCGAATGTGTTTCTTTTTGCGATGATATCGAATCAAAGGACAGAATTCGGAGCATGAAAGAAGATTACCTTTGCAAAGAAAATAAGAATACGCGAATTCCATATATGAAGATGTGAGCACGACGGAAGAGGTCCTTCAAAATATTGAGGTTGAGGATCAAGAAGAAAAAGGGCGCCAAATGGCAGAAATCCAAGGAAAAGTGCAGCACCTTCCCGCCCCCGCCTCACTGAAAATATCCGACATGTTAACATCTTCCGAAGTAATTGCATGGAGCGTTTCAGATTTAAGACAAGCAAGTGTACCGGTTACTCACTCGTTCGAACTTACCGACACTCAACCGATTTACCACAAGCCTAGACGTCAACCGCCAAAATATGACCAATTTATCTCAGAAAATGTTACAAGTATGCTGAAAAATGATATTATTCGACCAGTTTCATCCCCATGGTCGTTTCCAGTTGTGGTCGCACCAAAGAAGGATGGAAAGCTGCGTTTTTGCGTCGATTACCGACAACTGAACCAGAGAATGATACCCGATCGATTTCCGATTCCGAACATGGAGGAGATCCTCGAGGACCTGAAGGACGGGAGATATTTCACCTCAATTGACCTTTACACTGGCTATTGGCAGATTCCATTGGATGAAAAATGTAAGGAAAAAACAACCTTTACCAGCAAAGCCGGTACGTTCAGGTTCGAAGTGATGCCTTTTGGTCTCATGAATGCACCAGCTACATTCCAAAGAATGATGAACGAGGTTTTGAAAGGACTTCCATTCGCAAGAGTCTATATCGATGATGTCGTCATATTCTCAGAAACATTGGATCAGCACATCTCGCACGTCAAGACAGTTGTGGAGAGGATATCGGAGTATAGCTTGAAAATTAAGTTGAGCAAATGCTTCTTTGCGAAAACTTCTATCCAATTACTCGGTCATATCGTCGACCAAGAGGGAATTAGAGTGGATCCAGAGAAAACGAAAAAAATAAAGTTGGCACCAAGGCCCGCTTCAAAGACGGAGGTCCGAAGCTTCTTAGGACTGGCCTCATATTACAGAAGATTTATCAAAGATTTCGCCAAGACTGCAGCACCGTTACATGCCAGCACTACGAAGAACGGAAAATTTTACTGGAACAAGGAAATGGAAACTGCATTTCAGGAGCTTAAAGATAAGCTATGTGTCCCCCCAGTTCTCATGTACCCAGATTTCAAGAGACCATTCGTTGTGGAGACAGATGCCTCAGAACGGTCTTTGGGTGCCGTTTTGTCCCAAAAAGATGAAAACGGAAGACTACACCCTGTTCAATTCGCAAGCCGAACTCTGAATGACGGAAAAGAGATACTCAGTCTGCGAGAAAGAAGCGCTAGCTGTCGTCTTCGCGCTGAAAAAGTTTCGCGTATACCTTTTATCACTCGAGAAATTTGTCTTGATAACTGATCACCAGGCACTTAAAACAGCATTCCAAAAGAAGGATGTACATCACCGCTTGGCCCGATGGCTCGACATTTTCGCAGAATATCGGTTTGAAATTGTGTATAGACCCGGACGCAATAATCAGCCTGCCGATTACCTATCCCGCTTGAGGGACGCACTGATTCCAAATGAAAAAGCTTCGGAGGACATCGTCGGAGTCGCCGAGTTGCAGTTGCCGAACGATAACGAGTACGAAGCTAATATTCACGGACTGATCAAATTCCTCGATGGACTAGAAATGAGAAAGGTTGATCTTGAACACCGAAATTGGGTACGCAGGAATCAAAAGGCTTTTACATTGTGGAATGGGAAACTTTTCCGGCACACTAAAGCCGGTCCCCGACTAGTGGCCCCTTTGAAAGAAAGAATGAAGATCTTGAGGACTTTCCATGATGAGCTAGGGCATTGGGATCTCGAAACAACCAAAAAATTCGTAACTGAGAGATTCTGGTGGCCCGGTATCCATAAGGACGTCTATAACTTCGTGAAAAGCTGCGACAACTGCCAAAAATTCACTCCAATACGGAAGTATAAGACAACTCTAAGTTTTCCAGTTTCCGGTCTCTTTGAAACCTTCTCAATTGACTTCGCGGGCCCGTTCAAGGAAACTTCTTCCGGAAACAAATATCTCCTTATAGGGGTGGAAC
The DNA here is from genome assembly GCA_002205965.3 of Kappaphycus alvarezii. Classification (NCBI taxonomy): domain Eukaryota; phylum Rhodophyta; class Florideophyceae; order Gigartinales; family Solieriaceae; genus Kappaphycus; species Kappaphycus alvarezii. Next base: position 150,323 of record NADL03000172.1, read on the forward strand.
ATCTTACTGGATGGCCAATAGCAGTTGCAGTGAGGAGGCAAATGCTGAGGTGGTACTGAGATTCATCGAAAAAGAAATAATTGAACCGTTTGGTCTTCCAGAAAAGGATCATCTCGGATAACGCCCTTTGTTTTACTGCAACTTCACTGCTTCGTTTTTGGAAGAGAAAGGGATTCAGCTGAAGACCGTTCTCGCATACGCTCCTATGTCCAACGGGAAAGCGGAGAGGATGGTTGGAACCATCAAACGAGCAATATCGAAAACTATGTTGGAGAATGAAATCCAGTGGGAAGATGCCTTACCAAAAGTGTTATACGGCTACCGTCGAAGAAGAGGAAGAAATGGACGCTCACCATTCGAGCTAATGTACGGAAGGGCTCCTAGAATGTTACAGAGAGACATGGAAACAAATATTATCGATGAAGAGAGTAGGGAAGTTGAACTACTGGCCACCGAAGGCTGGAGATCACACCGCGCGCTAACACAGACAAGAAATAAGGATGCAGAACCTGCAGTCAGAACCTTTTCAGTTGGCTCTAAAGTACTTGTAGTACATGGAAAAGCAATGCAGCAGGCTGTGAAGTGGCCGGCCTTCCAAACCAAGTACTCGAACCCTTGCATCGTCACGGAGGAAAGACACCCGCACTATCAGCTCTGTTCAAGCTCAGGGAAGAGATCAAGGAGGGCCATCCATGCACGTCGTCTGGTCCCTTACCATCAGAGGCCTGAGAATTCCTTCTCACACAGGACTATGCGCAACCACGGGGCATACTCATCTTTAACTATAGAATGATTCCTATGGGAGGAAAAAGGGCCTGGGAATGGATCATCTCGGTTACGCGGGACTACTACGAACTCCACGTAATCATCCATTTCTACATTAATATATGCCTATGTTTTCGTACGTTGAACGGACCATTGCTACCTCAAGAAGATTTCCGACTATTAATAAGAGTTCTATTTTCATTCCAAAACGGAAGGTTCACGGAAGCAGGTCCAGAGTTTGTGGAGGTAATATATCATTACTCTATAGGAAGATATGGAATGGTAGCTGCTGGAGACTTGTCGCAAACGTATCTGAATATTATCCGTCCAATTTACGTATTTCTCAAGAACAACCAAGACGTGCGACTGAGAGGTTACGCCTTACCCCGGATATGGAATACAGGCTGGTCCCGTATCCTCTATGGGAACCTTACGTTTCTCCGCCACAAATTGGGAACGTTGGAGGCGGCGAGGATCCTCCTGAAGCAGTGATGATGACCAGAGGAGGACCTTCAGGAGACAACAACCCGCCCAGAAGAGGTTCCGGTCGTCCCCCGAGAGGACCTCGTGCAGGTCCCAGTACGTCAGGAGCTGGTCGCGGCCATTCATCGGGACCGTCCACCACAACTTCATCTCTAGCTTGCTTCACAACCATGCACAGCATACAGTCGGAAGAAGAAGATTATCTTTTTGGCTGCGCAATATCTCCGAGGATGCGAACGATGCGCAGGTCATTTCTTATTCATGATAAGCATCTGTTTATGTTTTAG